>KZ505707.1:1177765-1189567 GCA_002844005.1 Limosa lapponica baueri | reverse complement strand
GTTACAGGAATTAAATGCAGTATGATACAGTTAATAGTGTGTTTCCTGTAGTGATATATTATCTGAAGTAGTTTGGTTTTGTCTTTATTACTAATTCTGTCCTTTTTTAAGGGAAAATGGTTCTCCCAGTCCTCCTTTTTCCTTCTCCCAAACTTGTCAGTTGATAATAGTATTTAATGTTACTGTCATTTACTTCTGTTTCACTTAGAAATAAGGCTTGAAATAATTCATTTTAATGTGTACTATAAACCCTCATTTGTGTTTAGTTGTATCCAGGTTGTAGCTGAAAACGTACTATCTTCACTTCCACTATTCAGCCAGTAAACTTTAATCAAAAGAAACAAATATGTGTTATGACAGGTTGGATAACAAAAAGCATTAAAAGCCAGTAATCCTATATCAGCTTTTTCTCCTTCATTTAAAAACAGATTTATTGTGTCTGTCTTCTTTTCTGAGTGGTTTACATTAATATGGAATGCTGGCTACATTATACTGCCCTCCCTCCAGGATCTGTGTTTATATTGTAGGCATTGCCTCTTTCAAGCTTGTGTTTATTGTGTTAGATTATATTTTATGTGTCTGTAACACAGGAGAATGTGGACTATAATGTGACCCTTCTCCTTTTTATATGACAGCACATCAAATACTTTACCACTGTCTGCACAAAATGCACAAACACAGTAGATTGGCATTTATTTCAGCATGGTTTTGTGGAACTTGGGGATACTTTGTTTGGAACAGCGTGGTTGAGATGCTGCAACCTGGTCTGGGTTAGGATGTCATAAAGCTTTATCACAGAAGGGATATTAATTTATCCCAGGTGGCACCATTTAAATTTGTGCTTAGCGTATACATGCAGATCCATATTGGAGGGTGTAAGGTAGTTTCAGTAGGGAAGGCACAAAGCCACAATCAGGCCAAGGCAGTGCTTCAAATCAAACCTTTCTTTTGCGAGGAGCTAATTGAAGGGTCCTTCTGCTTTCCTGGATACCCTTAGTGAAACATAGTGTGTGTTTAAACTTTTTAACTTGGGACAGAAATTCTCTTGCTATATGTAAGATTTATTGAAATGTTCTACATCTAAAATAGAATTACAGCCAAACTCAGGACAGCCAAATAGAGAGAGCAAAGCTGATAGCTTGCATTCATAGGTACCTTATTCAGTTGTTAAGAATCCATATACTCCCCATATCCATGTAGGGAGAAAAAAGTAAATATTGATGTTCAGTTCAGAAAAATGTTAAACCTTTTAAATAGTTTCCAGCCATAAATCACAACTGCTGCAGTTTTCCCTGCAATGTTGCAGAGAATGGACTGGAGAAATACTCTGTCAGTTGAACGCAGCTGTTGAAAGAGGTTGCTAAAGCATATAACAATGTAGCCACTGGGATCAATTTTTATCATGCACAGTGGTTCAAAGATATTCAATAAGTCATTAACAAGATTAATGACCTCTAATAAAAAATGCAAGCTCCTATTCCATATTTTATTCAGCTTGCTGTAGCTTAAAATTGAATTTTATGATTTTATTAGACATATTACTTAATTTTTCTCAAATTGGTCATTTTATTTAAGTTAAAACATATTAAATAGATTTTTTCCACAGAGAAATAGGATTTAAAAAAAAATGACTTTATATAGTAAAGTACCTTTATAACATAAATAGGTATCTAATCAATAGGCTCAAGTCTGCTCCATTGCAGTAGCTTAAGGCTTAGAGTGAGGCTTTGAGACTGGGCCAGTGCACTGCCTTACCAAAGTGCCTGGAGTAGAAGGAGTGTTATATCCCAATCATAGATCACCCAGTGAAGATTATTTCTTTTGGTGACTTACATGTTGGCGGAGCCCTGCTAAATCTCTATCTGATTGCTCTCAGCCCTCCTGTTCAAGAGGAAAGTATTACCTTTGCAGGAGCTGCTTCATTCATTCTCTTATGCAGACCTTTAGCAGAAGAGACATGAAGCCATTTACTCTGTGGTGAGAAGGGATTGGATGTGAAAGGTGCTGCAGCCACTGAGCTGCTCAAGTGCAAAATGTGAGCCACAGCGCTAGCCACAGCACAATCTGGCTCAGGGGGTCTTGTTTTTCTTGTTAATGTCTTAAACTGTACCCCGTGAGAAGATGATTCTGTAAAAGGATATTCACAGAAGCACAGCTAAGTGTGTTCTGCTATGAAGAGAACTAGCTTTCCACTGAAGGCAAAGCAGCTTGATGAGACCTTCAGTACAACTTGTCTAGGTGATGCTATATGACACACAGAGGCATGTTTGTTGCTCTTGGTGACAATTGTGAGATTTCTAAATTAATGGATGGGAAGTGACTCAACAGAAGTCAATAACAGAATAAAAGAAACAAGTTATTCTTTGCCAGTGATTAGGAGTGAAAGAGACTTAATAACCATCTTCCTGCATCTGTATTATCCTTGGCCTTATTACTTCTCATCTAATCTATTTTTTAGAGTATTTCGTCTGGTCTAAATAATTCAAGCTTTGTGCAACATCTCAGAAGCTGCCTGTCTTTCATGTCCTACTACTTAGTGCTTTTCCACAGCAAAATTTCTCTTAGGGATTTATTGTAGCCCTACTGCTTTCACATACCTTTGTAGTATGATGTCTCTGAAGACTAACATTCTTTCAAAAAAACCTTAGAAAGCCAAAGGAAAAACAGGGACTAGTAAGAAAAGTTTAGTGGGTATAGCGGCCATTTTTTTAAAATGTAGTTTTCAGTTAGTCAGTGTGCTGGGAGTTTGTGATGCATCCTTTCATGCTCCACTGTGAGCAAATTCACCTTAGAGAAAGTGGTCAGTGTCAAACTGCAGTTGGTTACCATTTATTTCTCCTTTTGTGCAAGTTTTACTTACTAATAACTACCTTGAGTCTTCTTTTATAAAGCTTTGCTCTGGAGACCAGATCCAAGATAGTGTATTTTTGTGATTTAACAGTTAATTTAAAGGATATATAGGGTGTTACAGCATGCAGGAACAAAACTTATTTTTGATTCATGTAAGTCTTAGGTCCTGGATTGATTGGTTTAATAACATTTCTTAATAAAGTAAACGGAATGCGTCTTGTTCCTGTGGGCTCATGGGATGGAGAGTGGGAAGTTTCAGTCTCTTTATAACTTGTTAGCTTTGACTTCGCAAAGGATGTTAGAGTGCTATGCTTTGTAATTATTGTTTTACACACACAGCCCCTGTTTGAAAAGATATCTCTATTGCACTTGAAAATGCATATATTTACAGGATATAAGTGAGCTATCAAATGCAATCTGGGTATTTATTTGAACACTCCATTTACAGCAGTTCTTTTGTACTTCCAGTGATTTGTCTATGGGCTTTGTGGTCCTGAGGCGGTACTTCAGGAAAGCAATCTTACTAGGAGGAGATGATTAATAGCACACTTCAGTGATTTCCTCAGTTATGAGTTAAGTTAAATGTTTGCTTCTTAGTAAAAGCTCACCAAAAAACATTTATTTTCTTTTCTTTTCAATGTAGACTTATGTTGTTAATCCCAGTTTCATTCTACTGTTTTACTTTACATGGGAAAAGGGACACTTGCTGCAATGATTTAAATTATATGACAAGCCATCTGGGGAAGTGCTGACTTGTACCAAGTGTTAATTTATTGTGTTCTTCTCAGAAAACATCTAGAAAAGCCGCTATTTTATGGATTCCGGGAAGGCCTTTAAGAGGTGATAAATGTGGGCAGTGACCTTCAAACTAGAACTGATTTTGGATCTTAAACCTCATTCGTTTTCAGCAGATTACAAGCTTCCAAATGTAATGAGCTTCTGAAAATCTCCTGTCTACTTGAAGTCTGGGATCCTCTGGAAGGCCTTTGGAGAATTCAGATACAAGCTAAAATTAGAGAATTCAAAAAGTAGAAACAAACAAGTAAACAAAAAAATACAAAGCAGAATGAAAACCCAAGTTGAAAACGAAGTAAAAAAGAAAATGTATGTATTCTTGCTGTTTGAGGACAAGCCCATTGTATCTATTGTTTTGCAGAACGAAAGTTCTGCAAAGAACAGTCCAAAGAACAGTTCATTTCTGTTAAAATATGTCTCCAAAATTACAGTTATTATTGATGAGGAATAAAAAGGTCTGTGTGTAGAAATCATCTGGCATTTAGCTTCAGTTTAGTCACCTTACATATGCCACCTTCCACCAAAGATTTGGAAGCTTTTTAGACTAAAAATAATGTTCCTTCCTCATTGCTTGTTTCCTGATTTAAGCGTACGATGTCTCCCCTCTGCCAGCCTGAAAAAAGCCTCCCAGAGGAGATGATCACTTTGCCTTGAGGATGAGCATAATGTTGCCTTCTCATTTCTACTGTGCAAAAAGCTAAATACGCAGGGGCATATACTAACAGCAGAGTAATGCCACAAGCCTTGGAAGAATGGTTGTTTTGTTTGTAATTTATTCACCAAAAAGGTCAACTCAGACACAACATCTGTTTTCCAACGTGCTCCCGATTTCACCAAATAATTTTGCATGCTGCTGAAGTTTTCAGGAAAAAGACAGGATTAATTAGCTGTTACAGGGGACTTTCAGAAATATTCTGAAATACTGTTGCAATTATGGCCACATAGCAAAGTCATTCCGGATGAGATTCAGCTTGGTGTCTTACAGGAAGAAGCTTGAGAAGAGATGTCATGAGGTGAGAAAACAACTAGCTGGAAGGAGAGAAACACTATGGAACAGGATGTATACAGTTATTAAGCTGGAGAATAAATCCTTCAGTAAGAGGTTACAAAGTGAGTTTACAGCCTAAAAATGTGTTAGTTAATATTTATAATGAGCATCCATCTTTCTCTGTTTCTTGGCTGTTTGCTTAGCATCAGTATTGGCTGGTGTCATATCAAGTGGAAATGATATATAAAGCAAAGTGATTAATGTGTATTTGAGACAATGGGAAGGTTATTTTCCTATTTTAGAGTGCTGCTTTATGTACAGCATATATGCACAGTACATGAGGTACTTTACTAACAACACAGATAGATGTTTTATTGATCTCCTTCTGTTCCACTTCACTAAGTATGCCTATTTTCAGTGAGGCATAGCACCAGGATAATCAAGTATGCATTTAATGCTAAGGGTGCACATAGCTATCTGGAGAAGCTAGATCTAATGAATTCAAAGAAATAGCAGGCTTCTAAAACTTATGGTGAAGAGAGGAGGAAAAGGGAAAAAAATAATATTCTGAGGTAGTGAGGTTAAAATGATTTAAAGCACATTGGAGACCTCAAAATAGGAGTTGTCATTTAAAATGGCAAATGCAAATTGTACTCCAAAATTAAAAGACATCTAGGCAGATTTTGAAAGTGAGAGTTGTATGTTCTAAACCATATATATGCACTTGAAAACACTTGGCCCAAACTGACAGATTTTATGCAATGCAAAAATAAAGCAAGAGGAGAGAATTATTAAGTAGAATGGTGACAAATAAAGGGCTTGTGTCTGTATATGTTTTCCACATTTTTTTCTACTGGGACTTTCTGTATAAAAATGTAACTACTTGGTAAATATTTAAAAACATAAATGCTTGAGCTGACTGAAAACATAAAAAATGTGATTAGAATCTGATTAAATATTAAATAACAACTTTAGTAATATACTTTCCCTGTAGACATAGCTTTAGTTGGTATAACACATATTAAGATAATTAAGAAAAGCGCGTCTTTATGTACAAGATTATATCCAAATGGATTCAATTAAACCCATATCAACAGTCGGTGTCTCAAAAATTAGGAAATAGCTGATATTAGCAGTTTGAGGGCATACTTAATTTATCCCCCCTTGTATTTTGGTGATATTAATTGCATGGCCTTTTTATTTTTTATGTAGAAAATATCATAAGCGCACAGTAATTCTACAATAAGTTGAAATGTACAAAGGGAAACGAAATTAATTTAATGTGCAAAATAATAAAAAGAAAATACAACAATGAATGCTTTACTCAGAAAGTGGACTTGTTCTAGTATCTCAAGATCAGCTACTAGATTTAGTCTTTCCTTTATATTTTTCTTAACAATCCTATGAAAAATTAAATGGAATATTAAATTATTAATTAATTTACAGTTCATTCTGTATTGTGAAGTGCTAAGATAAGAGTGTGAAGAGAAATAAATCTGTTAAACTGGACTCAATAAATTAATGATAGTGAAATGAAATGCATTATAATCCATGATTTCCCATACTATTGTCGCATCATAGAAGCTATTTATGTAAATGTGCCTGAAGTATCCGACCAGTTGACAACATAGCAGTTCTTGGGAAGCATTTTTATCCCCTTTTTATAAAAGGAGTACTTGAGACATGGAAATACGAAGCTATTAGCCTAAAGTCCCACTGGAGCAGAGTTATGAGACAAGATTTCCATGTTCCAGGTTAGCATCTGAAGCACAGAACTGCAGAGGAAGACTTTTAATATAAATCTGAGAGGAAATGAAGACCTCCTTGATTGCAAGGGCATTTATCACATTTTTAATTTTCATTGTACTATGCTGTAGTTTGGAAGACCTTTAAGAAAGATGGTGGTCTTAAAATGACATCTGAAGTATGCTGTATGCTAGGATTTCAATTAATATAATGGTGGAGCAATTAAATCTAATAGGCTTATGTTGGCCCTAAAGATAGTTAAGTGCAAGTTTAGCATAATGAATTATTCTGCTTAGGTCAGGTGAACTACATTTATACTAAAAACAAAGGCAGGCTGAGAAGTTAAGAATGAATACTAGTTTCAAATTCTAAGTATTTATCGAATATGATTCTATAAATGTTTTAAGTGTTAGGCCATTTTGGATTACTTGCTTAAATTCCTTTTTTGCTGTGATGTTTATGTAGTTTTTCAGAGATGAGAAGATAATTAGTGGACACTGCTATGCAAAACGTAACAGGAACAAATTTATGCATTGTGTTTTCCTCCTAGAGAGCTATGAGGTGCCATTGTTTGCTTACTGGAGAGGGAATGTCTTTAGTAGTGTGCATGTTTTGATAATAATAAGCCAAACTTACTCTAAAACTTATATTTTGATAAAGCCTCTCATAGAATAATGTGTGATGTTGAACACCAATTCAATGCCTCCAAGACTAAAATATGCCACTCTCTTAACTGATATTTTGAGTGTATCCATGTATTGTATTGGTAGACTCTATTGTTTATGATAGGAATATGATAAAAAAGGAGCACTAGCTCTCATAGCATTGGTTTTGCTCATTATCTTGAGTGTCAAAAAAAAGGAGAAGGAAAGAAGCAAGGTAAGCAGTGACAATTAGAGGTTTAGCACCTTGTGCATGTTAATAGTTTAAACTATTTGGACTAAAATTTTGATGTAAATGGTTTATGTTCAGATCATAGATTTTTCATCATGAATGTCAGAATAATTATGTTTAAGGAAAAATAGAATAAATATGTTGTTCTTGTTTCTTGAGACTGACTTGTCTTGTTTTTCATTTTCAAAAGGTGCTGCTGCTCTGGGCTGGTTCTTAATGATCCATTCTTCGATGGCTGGTAATGTCCATGGATCAAGATCCTTTTGAAAACTGCAGGATTTTGATGGGGATAACTAATGTAAGGGCATTGGCTGGTAAGAAAATTACTTTCTTTTTCTGGTAAGAAAATGGAGCAAATTGATAAACACACCACCTTTTTCCATCTGCTTTTTTTTTCCTTTTGTCTTCATGCTAATGAGACTAATAGTGCTATCTGTCTACATGAAAATGAGAAGGATTGTTCTCTAGCGTAAATAGGTGCAAGATGCTATTGAAAATGCTTGTGGCCACATGTTTCTCTACCATCACCACCATTTGTATTTTCTTTTGTTTTGGGGATTACAAGTAGACAGCAGCCTCTGTCAGGAACACTGTTCAAATCCCTTTGGTTTCATGTAATTCTTGCCCATTTTGGGAAAAGCACAATTTTTCCTTTATTACTATTGAATTTCTTGAGTGTCTCCTTTTTGAGGAATTGCGTAAATAGAAACTGCCATAGTGAATCTGACTGCAGAGGTACACATTTCAGTATAGCATCAGCTATAATGATTTTCATTGCCTTATTTCAGAGGATGTACCAAAAAAAAGTCCAGGAGGACTGTAGTTAATGGTTTAATGTGTCGAAAGAGATGTTTCCCCCTAAACCTTAGTGATTGAACATCAGCTTGTATCTGCTTCAGAACAGCTGCTGTTTCTTTCATACATACCCTACAGTAATTGAATAATCTTGCCATTTACTAGATAAGTACCTACTCCTCCTTTAAATCCTGCAAGTTCGTACTGGCTGAGATAGCTTTCCTTTCCCATTTAACTCCCACCATTTTGCCATGCCAAATCCTTTATACCCAAGAGTTTAGATTTTCCTGCCATAGCAACCAGGTTATTACGTGTTTTGTCAATACCTTAAATAGCAGGAGCTATTTGTGTCAAAGGCATTGAAAGTCTTTGGTGATTTTTACAGGAAAAGCAGTCCTTAATCACAAAGCTATTATGAAAATTACTTTAAAGGATGTATTCTGCAAGATCCAGTGCCTTTGGTTCTCAAAGAAGGTCACCAAAATGTGCAAAATGAACTAACATATTGAAAATTGTGTATTTATGAAAAGTACTGGATCTGAGAATTACTGAAGTAAACTGGTGTGAGGGGACAATTTTTGTATTGAATCAGAATGCTGTAAGTCAATATATAAAGGAAGAATATAATAAACTGTATTATAAAATTACAGTTAATACTATGCAGTAATGAAGCTGTAAGTAAAACTGCTCCAATAGCAACTGTAATTATTCCATAAATTAAAGAAAAAAAATGCTTGAGGGAGAATGTTTGTCAGGCACTTTACATAATCGGGCTACTTTAACTGCATTTTTCTTATCAACTATACAGTCCACAGGTGGTAATGGTTTTTAGGCAGGTTTTTTTGAGATATGTGTACTCTGTATTTTTTAATGTGTTGTGTAAATACTCAATTTACTAGTTAGTTAATAATGCTAAAAAGGGTGATTAAATAAAGGTGCTGGTTTGGTGTAATTAGCACAGCTGTTCGTGGCTCCAATACTGTTTAATGTACTCCAATAATGTTTATTTCATGACAAACATATAAGACAGAATGGAGCTGTTGGGATTAGCTTGAAGATTCTGATTGCAGGAACTGCTTCACCAGCAGTTTCTTGTCAGAAGTCAGCTAGAGGCCCTGAATAGCAAGGGACAGACACCCTTCCCTCAGGCTGCCCATCAGCTAGGGGAGCAGCAATAGTCAGATGCCATTGTCAGAATTGTGCAAGCAGGAAGGAGACATCCCTTAAACAAAGCAAATCATTCCAGCATCCGAAGGTGCTTCTTGCTTCCTAGGAACAACAAGCCTTTGTGTACATATTTGAGGGTAGGAGGTGGCAAGTGAGGAGGATGAGTGATTCTACAACATTGTGAAAACACTGAGCATCAGTAGTAGGAAACAGGTTGGTCTCAGTCAGCCAGCTATTATCTGAACACTTGCGTGGTTTTTTCATCTTTTTTCTCCCTGTTCGTTTTTTTTTTTTTTTCTGGGAGAAGTGGGCTGGCTTGTGATCAGAACCCCTAGCTTGAGTTTTGAAGCTTAACAGATTAGACTCGTCTAGTTGCATTACCCTGCAGATAAAAGGCATCATTCAGCCAGCCCACTCTCCAATAATTAGTACCTGAGCTTCATAAATAGCTAATTTTATCAATGCTTCTGTGACTATACATGGATGAAGTCATAAACTACTCTGGGTGTAGACTATAAATGAACTGGTAATATCAACTGAATGTAATGTAAATCAGGGCTCTTCAGAGCTCATCAGTGAGCAGGAATCAATATTAAGGAAATTGTAAAATTTCAAATATTTTTTGCTCTGATAAATAGATTGATTACTTGACTCTTCTGGGAGGAAGCATAGCATACTAGTTCTACTAGCGCTGGAGTGGAAATCTGGATATTTGCTTTTCACCTTACTCTGCTATAAAATAGTGACAATACCAGTAACATATATTTGCTTGAAGCTTTCTCTATAAACACAGTCCTAGTGGTTTGAGATCCTTACAGTCAGTTAATGTTCAGTTAATGTTAATCAGTTCATTATCATCAGTTAATGTTCATTCAGTTAATGTTCATCATTTACATGCACAGATAAATATATCCTGTAGATGTATCCTACCTATAATAAATAAATAGAAATATTTATAATTAATAGTTTCAGGATTAGAATAACTCTGCTTTTTAATCCATATTTCTATTTCTAACTTGTCCAGCTACCTGGAATTTTACTGCATTCCAGTCAATGCAACAAGTCATTTCGTCTTTGAGCAAAGTGCCAATTATTTCTATTCTGAGAAAGCTCCAAAATGAGCACCTTCTCTGGCCCCCAAGACCAAGATTATCACCATTCTCACTGATCCATCAGATCAGGTGTACTCCTGGTATCAGGTATAATGATGTAGCCTCTTGTTACTACCATTCATTGTAGTTTTTCCCCTATTTTAAACTATCAAAAGAGTGCAGTATGACACCTGCTGTGCTATATCTGGAACAGTCGCATTTGTTAATGTCACCCACTGAATACATTTAGGATGGTTTTGGTACTGTTGCGACATTCCAACAATGCATTAGGATTTAAAAACAATTTTCCAGCAACACCAGGGTGTGCTTGAGGATCCAGCAGCCCTGAAACACACCTTCCCTGAAGTGGTCGTAGTGGGAGCGCACATCTCAGGGGGAATACAGATCGTGCAGAAGGGATGGTCTTGAGCCTGGGTGGTACCGTACTCACATAGGAAGATGGTTATCTTGCATTCCCCACTTTCACGTGAGAAGTAGAGAGCTAGATTCTGCAAGTTTATTGAAGGCCCAGCTTTCCAAATTCATTGTCTAGGTTGGGCTGCTCTATTTTACATATAGATATAATTACCCACACATAATTCACATTAAAAATTTGTGTCGATCTATTATACTTACTTATTCTAGTGTAGACTGGTGGCTTTGTATGAGTGCTCAGGTCAACAAATGAGGCTGCTTATTTTGTGCTTTCTGAAACCTGGTGACCTTCTTCTCCTTTGGTGACTAGAAGAGAAAATAAAGGTCCCAAATGAATGGGCGTGCTGTCTTCCTGATATTAGACAGTGTGTATGACCATTACTGATAATGGATGTGAAAATTAACTCCCAGACTGTGAAGGAGTCTATCTCTCTCAGCATACTGCAGAAAGGCCTAATGAGACTAGCCTCCTAAATTAGGCAGCCATGTTAGACATCTAAGGGTAGGAAAAGCGAATACTCACAATAATGGAATTTGAATAACAATAAAAATAACATGACTAAATAAACTGACATCAGAAGTAGTCTGATGGTAAAACCTGCTCTTAGCAAGTCTAATCAATGCACACCACACTTGGCACCCTGCACCACCTGTGCTAGGACACCCAATATTTTTCATATCCAAGTTGCTGAAGTTACAGCAGCAATATTAGGAATTACTGCAAAAAAATTCAAAGGCAAGGAAGGAGAGCATTGGGAAAATCTTGTTTGTGATGTTAGAGACTTTATTATATTTAAGCAACAGCTGAGAGAATTTGCATTTTGTTGGGGTTTATTTTATTCCCCCATCTGTTCTACCCTTTTCACTACCTACTTTCTTTTCTCATTTTAAATTCAAGTTCTGATTATGATGGAGTTTTCTGAAAGGCTTTGGAGAAAGCATAGGTGTTGATGAAATGAGGAAACCTGTGAAAATATAAGTTTTGAAAGTAGAAGTGTCTTTTAGTCAGAATGTTTAAAGAGTGCAGAAAAAAAAAAAAAA
>KZ505707.1:945120-1177038 GCA_002844005.1 Limosa lapponica baueri | reverse complement strand
ACCGAGCTATTTTTCTGTCATGCATGTGACACGCATGTCAGTCACATTTCCAGCCAGGAATTTGAAAACCAACCTGCAGAAGCAGCTACCTTTGTCATAAATTTAACTAGACAGCTTCTCTGCAGGGCTTTCAATTAGGATCTTTTTTTAAAAAAAAAAAAAAAAACCAAAAAAAAATTGAAAAAAAGAATGAAAGTGTCAGTCCAAATGTGATGACCAAATGCTATTTTACAGGAGACCTACACATACTACATTTTGTTCAGGCTCCATGACGATCAGGAACCTGCAATGCCAAGTGTTGGATAAAAAAAACACTTAAAGAAACCTCATTATAGTAACATGAAAATGTCTGGTTTTGCTGTTTGAGGGGACGCGTGTGTTGGATGCTGGGCAGCACCTGAGGCCTGGTGGGCACTCCTGAGGGATGAGGACAGAGGGGGCAGTGGAGTGGATCCATGACGCTACTCAAATAATCCCTTCTCTTTCACTTAAAACTTTGTATGCTGGATGGAGGAAGTTTCAAAAAAAGCAAAAAAACTCCAGTTTCAGTGTTGGTTGCTGGAAGCTTTGATAATGAAGTGGCGGGAGGGAGCTCGTGTCCCTGGAAAGAGGTCAAAAACCGCCTCAGGCCTGGTAAGAGCTTTCTGTGCCTCAAGTGCAAAGTGCTAAGTGATGTTGAGAGGATAATTTGATCGGCTTGTCATAGCTCTGGTTCCTGGCAGCTCTCCTCCTGCTCAGGAAAACCCTGGCTGGTTTTTAAGTCACCAGTGATCATGTCCAACTCTGCATCAAGATGGCCGCCACGGCCTCCATTCGTTGTGGTAAATGTTATCTCCTGGGCTCCAGAATGCAAAGTTTTCTTCTGGGATGTGGAGAGAAAATTTATAATTAAGCTCAAAAAGTGGTAAAACTAACCTTGAAGCAGTCACTAAATGTAAATTGATTCGATGATTTATGCCTGAATCTGCAGCAAGACAATGTGCTCAGTGGGTGGGAAGGGTGGTGCAGGAACCCATATCTATCTGGCTGGCGGGCCAGTTCCTGAAATCATGTTGCCTTTATGTTCATTGCTGAAATGTGACTGGAAAACTGATACAAGACTGTACGAAGGAGGGCAAATAACATTACACACACACACATACTCTTTGGATATGATGTACCACACTGAACACTGATCACCTGCTGCCTCTCTTTTTCTCTTCTTTTAAAGCTGTATGGCAGCTTAACCAGGTACATGCAAAATTTGTTACGGATATTCTTTTCTTTTTTGCAGCTATTAATTATAGATGGGCAGGAACTGAGAAATGATGCAGTTATAGAAATGGATGAAGTTCAAAAGTTTGTTGGAATTTCTCTGTGTTGTAATTATTCTGATGTCTCTGTGATTTATATGATGATTATTTTGCCGGAAAAAAAGATTTATATGAAAATATTTTCAGACACCATTCAACATGGGAGGAGTTGAGGGGGGCTGAAGCTGATGGTAACTTGTAGCCAGCAGGTCCTTATCATGGGTTTTCAGAAACTCTCAAGAACGATTCCTCTAAGCACAGGGTTTATTTTCTTATTCATGAGTTCTGAGCTTCAGGTCCTTCCTGGGTAGCTAGAAATGTCTGAGACTGTTAATTGCTAAATTGTCTCCCAGCGCTAAATCTCCAGCAAACCGTGTAAACTAAAATTTAAAAAGAGCCAGACTAAGAAACAAGAGGCAAGATTTTTAAATTCAGCTTTAATTTCAAAATTCTTGCTCAACTCTTATTATCTTACTATTTTGAAAATAAAGATGCCTGCTGAGAGCCAGTAGTTATGAGGCACCATCTTTTGTGGCAAGACTGAGAATCGGAGACTTGGAAGAATATGGGAAGTGTCATTCACTTATCAAAACAATTGGTATATGGGTATAGTTCTGAGAACATTATAAGAAGGTAGAAAAAAGGAGCGATCATTTTCCTCCAAAGACTTACAGAGTGAAATCTTACCCTTTAGGAACTGATACTAAAATTAATGTTAAATACAGTGAGGCTGGCCAAATAGTTGGCAAAAAAAGATAAACACAGGTAAGTAGTCTTATTTTAAAATTAACTAGAAATCTGTGAAAGAGTTGAAGCATCAAGGACGTCTTTTAAAAGTAATGAGGCACCTAATTTTGTGACTGCATATATTTCAGGTTAGAAACTCACTGGTTTCATATCCTCAGGAACACATCTGTGGACATTTTAATGCAGTTGAAAGGAAAAAAATCAACAGAAACATTCATGATTATTTTTGCTGTTGCATTTTGTGACTTTGTGTTAGATTTCTGTACAAAAAAGATTTTTATCTGAACCATATAAGTAGCTCAGTGATGCTTTTCTGTTTGTAAAACTCTTGAAAAAGCCTCAAGAAGCGGAGCTGAGGTTTTATGTGTTGCAGAATTTCAAACTCACTTGTTCATACACAGAACATTGTTGCATTTTCTGAAAAGGAAAGAAAAGGAGACAATAGGGACATAGTTCTGGATCTTATTAACAAAGCCTTCAGATATAACCAGATTTGCAACTGTCTGTAGATAGAGGAACCAACTTCTGTAGCCATCCAGTATACCAGTCCCCTGAACTCTGCCATCTCTCAAAAATTGGGCTTGATGTTTGGATGCTGTGAATCAGTTAGCTTCTAGAAAAGAGGAAAAAAAGGGGGAGGGGAGCAGGAAATTAAAGAGAGATAGACAGAGGCGTTACTAGTGGCTTGTAAGGTGGTTCACAGGTATCTGCAGGAGGTGAGAAGGTGGTTTCTAAAAGTGTGAGGGGAGGACAGAGAGCTCTGGGTAGATGCGCTGAGCTGGCACAGCAGAGAAAGAAAAGAATTCTCCTCATAGAGAAAGTTATTAGGGAAATATATTTATAAGCTCTCCCCTGCTATACACGTATATGGTCTACTTTGTCCAACCATCCCAGCCGTGCTTTTCTGTTCTGATTAACTTTAGGCCTTAAGCCAGCTAAGACTGCCTTAAAAAGCTCCCTTGAGTTGCTCCCTGGAACAAAGCTGATTAGAAACCATGTTCAACAGTTTTGACACCCTCAGACTGAGCCTGTGTCTGAGGCAGCAGGAGGAAATGGCTCCGTGAGCCTTTCCCACTGTCGCTGCTGAGGGAGTTTGTCATGTTCAAGGGTGGAACAGCCCTTCCATTAGTAACATGCTAACACTCAAAAGGGTTGTTTCACACAGCCTGTAACTCAACACAATAGAAGCATATTTCATACTTTTAGAAAGTACTGTTACCTGCTTTAGTGTTAACACCTCAGTCTGTCTTTGCTGCATTGGTATTGATTTGCTTCTCAAGAAAAACAAATAAATACAGGACAGTGCATGCCCACAGGTGTCTCCCTCCCCCTAAGTTTGACAAGGTGAAAGCTTACAGCTAGGCTGTGTGATTTCACTAATAGTACTGTAATTACATTCTCTCTGCTGATATTCTGAGATCTAAAACACAAATGAGGCATGAGAAAGAACCAGCTGATGAAGTCTGATGTTCACTAAACAGTGCTTTGTTAAACCAGACATCAGTATTTATTGGGCATCTATCTGAAAGGCAAAGGTGAAAGAGCACAGTAACACTACTATCAGATTGCCACTTCAGATTCAGTTAACTTGTGTTGAAGTTTTCCTGCTGTTCCACACCCATCTTCAGCTGTTCATCACCCCTTCCCTGAAATTACCAGCCTCTCCAATCTGTCAGTGTAACTGCGTGTGTAGTCTCTTCGTAAGCCAGTTTTGCCAAACTGAGCTGTGTTAGATAACTCCTATTATTAGAAGTGTTTTAGCTGTTGGATTCATTTAGACAGAACTGGGTTAGAAGCAATTACAGATGCCATTAGTTGACAGTTTGGAGAAGTCTGTAACCTCCGGTAGTGATGAAATGGGTGATGGGATCAGCAGAAAGTAGAGTGATCACCTCACAATCTGGCACAACTGCTGCCCAAATAGCCTTACTTAGCATCAAGGACCCTACATGGGCAAGTTGCATTCGTTAGTACTGACAAAGTATTACTATACCTGGAAGACTGACAGTGTTGCTGTTCGACCCACTGCTTCTTAAAAGTGGCAGAATCAGACTTGCAGTTATAATTTTCTGTTACATTAGGAAAATAGTCTTCTGTCATCAAGGGGTGTTGGGTAACTGGAGCAGTCAATGGCTGAAACTTCAGCAGGCTACCTTCTTGCTCAGTAGGTAAAGAAAACAGTTATCATAAGTATTTTACTAAACATTGTAGGTAAGGGAATCAGAACTAAGATGAGGTGGGTTACAGCATCTTATTTCTGTGAAACTTTCATTGAATATGTGAGAGAGAATGAGATTGGAAAAGGTGTTATAAGCCATGCATTTTCCCCCATTCCTAATAACCTATTAGTATGTGAACTGAAAAGTGTCCATGTTTCTATGGGGGGCTTTGGTGTCAGCTTCTAGAAGAAGAAAAGACTAGGTGCACAAGAGAGTTTGAAGACCGAAAATATGTGTGCATGAAGCAGGAGGTAACCTTTAAAAAGCTACAGAAGTTTTAAACAGCAGTATTTACGGCACTGCAGTGTTAATGCAGCTGGAGGATAGTATAGATGCAAATACTATCTAGTATAGTAAGAAAAAGTCTAAATTTTTTTTTAAATAAAGTTGATTTTCAGTGCAAAATTGTATTTGCATTTTTTACTTGGTGAAGTCTTTATGAACAGTTACATGAAGGTGAATATTTTTCCTAATTACACTATTTTATTTTTTTAATTTTCTCAGTCCAGATCCTTTTTGTCCAGCTTATCACTGGACTGTCCAACCTGTGTTGCTGCACAGATTGGGGCAACCTCTCCCAACCTGACTGAGACAGGAGCTATAGAAAGTGACATTGAACATGGAAAGGAAATAAAATGCTCCTATCATGTGGGAGACTTTCCTACAGCCTAAAAGATAAATATAAAACAAAAACTAATTCATTAGGTGCAGGCACTTGGAAGCATATTAGCATTTTCATATTTACTTAGACTCATGCCTAATTAGTTTAGTTGCTGTAAATGTCTCTCAAGGGAGTAAATTACTGAAAAAAAATACCTTCCCACATACTGTATTTGGTGAGGTAAAACAGCAGGAAAATGGGTCCATAACAGGAAGAAAAGGAGTAGAATGCCAAGAAAAAGAGGCTGCTTCTGACAATTTAAATCAGTATTTAAGCATGGAGGTGGTAGGACATTGGCTTGACTCTGAGGGTGTCTAAAGGACATATAAAAAACAGGCAAAGATGCTGATTTCACATTACAGTTTCTTCTAAGCAACATGATCCCACGTATGTCCTGCTGACAATATGCAGTCTTGCATATGTCTGGATTGATTAAAATGTAATTCAGGGAGTTAAGTATGGCCCGTTCCAGAAGGGTAAGAGTAGTGAAAGATTATGGGGATCTTTTTAAAAAATTGTATGGTTCTGACTAATAATTCTGCCTTGAAGAATGAAAAAAAAAAGTTCCAAAAGTTATACCCCCACTTATTTTAAGAAAGTTAAACACAAACCTAGTCTAGGTCTTACTGAGTGGAGCACCTAATCACCTGTTCACAACCCGATGACAAAAGTAGCATTTCAGCATGTCTGTTAGAGCATATATGCTTTGGTGGGTACAAGAACTATTTCTTGGGCTGACAGCAGTGGCAGGAGAAAGTAAAAAAAAAACAACAAACACCTGCTTGTGAGAGGGCTGGGTTTCTTTGTACTTCTGTGTATTGCATTTTTCGGTTGTGTCTGATTTCTGTGAACAGATGTGTTTTTATAAACCTAAATAAACAACCCAGTGAGTACATAAACACCTGGGATGGCTAGCAGACGGGTGGTCATCTGTTTGAGCCTTCAATTGTGTTTTCTCTATAATTAGTTGCCTAATTGCTTGTCCAGAGTTGTAGCTAATGTATTTACATATGTAATTAATTATACTTTTAGAAAAAAATCAAACAACCATTTTCAGTTGTTTGTCCTTTTTTCTTCATTTATGGAATGTCAAAACTATTATGCTACTGAACTACTACCAGTTTTATTTATGGACTACATTATGACTCCATTCTGGATATGTCCATGGAAGGACATAGGATACCAAATTATTTCTCAGGCTAAATAAAGAAATAATGAATATCAATTGCAATTCAAGCATTGTGGCTAGTTATAGGCAGGGCAGGAATACCTCAAGAGTACCTCCAGGGCTGGGGAGAGACCTGGGACATGCTAGATAGCCATGATTTTTATTCTTTTTTTTTAGGTAAGAAATGGGCCACATTGACTTGTAACAGTATGTTCAAATTTCTGAAAGCTGAATTTGGAGAGGGGCCTTAGACTTGCAAGTTTTTTGAGACACTTCTGGTAGCAGAAAGGTAGGTAAAATTTTAATATTCACATGTGAGAGAATTCTGATACTACGGGGTGGCCAAAGAAGAGTTTGCAAATGTGCCTTTCTCAGAATTAAAACCACTTTATTTCCAGTTCATTCTCTATTAAGTTTGTAACTTTAGTGACACATTAAGGGCAGTTGCAGAGCTTAGCAGATGTATCAAAGGACCAAAGATGGGCTCAGTGATGGAGCTAGGCTACAAGATCACTGGTGTTGACTAGAATTAGATGGTTTGAGAAGAGCTACAGAAATTCTGGTGTAGGCGATTACAGATTCACCTTTCAAGAGGATGAATTTCTTTCAAACCCTTGTTACCCAGAGACTACAGATCTGTAGTATGAGATTTTATATTCTTTCTAAAGCTGTTTAATGATAGTTAAGAGTTAACCCTCAAGGCTCTTATTATCTATAGATAGGTCCCATTCATCCTTGAAGCCTGCTAAGCCATTAGCTTCAGTAATTGTAGTTAGATGAAAACTGCCTTAAGAATAGAAGCAAAAAGGAGAACCTTTAGGAACTTAAAGAACTTGGGATTGATTTTGGTATGTACTTAACTCACAATGACACTGGCAAATAACATTTCATTAGAGAAAATATAACTAGGTCTCAGCACCCCCAAAAAAACCCAAACCACCCTTGCAGTGATTTCTATGAACTTTAGATCTGCAATAAAAAGAGGAAACAACACAGTAAGATGGCTAAAAAGAAGATAATGGCTTTCCAAACTCTGAAATAGCTCCAAGCTAACTGGCGAGATGATAACAAAAAGGCTATGCAGTAGCTTCAGTGGTGTGGAAAAGATGGAGAGCTAGATTAATTTGCCTGAACCCAAGCATCCAGCACCAGGGGAGATGCTCTGCTGTGCCTGAGCAGGGTGCTGCTGGGGAAAGGTGGACCCACGCCATAGGTAGCAACCCCAGGTACCCTCAGGAGCTATGCCCATGTGGAGCTGGTGGCCTCCTCCTGTCCTTGGTGCAGCCGGAAACCACTCAGAATAAGAGATGAACCCAGATAATTTCCTCTGATTATCTGTCTATCAGACTAATATTCAGTATTAGGTGATATTAAAGAAACAGTTTCACTTCACTAAATGGCTGTGATTCCCGTAGGTAAAACACTGAATTAATATTCTGCAGAAAATTCTGCATTTGATTATTTCAAGCTGTTTACAAAGCTAGATGTAAAATCAGATACAAGAAGTTGATTCTGTACTGAACTTCTTACCTGAAGCCATTTGATGATGCTAGCTAATGCTGATTACTCAAGGTAAAGCTCATTGCATTACTTCGTTTCTGTCATTATAATGAAATACTGCTTTGCTTCAGATCTGAAGTGTGGCTTATCTTCTTTCTGACAGATTTTCTTCCAGATGTAACTGCTCCTTTATGTCATTCACCACTGAGCTATATGTATTATTTTTTCTGTCCCTTGTTTTTTCTTCTCTTTTCTTTAGTTTAATTAATATGATCACCTGGCTTATCAGAAATTACCTGTGCAATATACATAAATCACCTTTTTCATTTGGTAAGCTTATTTTATGTAGCAGCTTAGGGCATTGTGCAACAGCATGCATTGTTAAAATAGGGCTGGCAATTTTCAGGGTGTTAATCTCCTGGTATAATGGAATAAACCAGAAAAGATTTGATAAGATAAAACTTTTTTCTTTTGTCCCATTTCCAGCTGTAGGATTTCAAAATGCTTTCAGCTATGGCTGCTTTCAGTAATGGCTGCTTTCAGTACTGGCTCTCCAGGCACCCTTATTCCAGTCTCTTAGGGGGGAAGCCAAAGGAGTGGAGAGGTGAATTGTCTGAAGCCATTGAAAAAAAGTGTCAAAATTCAGCACAGAATTTTGTGATCTTATGGTGAAAGGTCTCGCTTCACTTAAAGGCAACTGTCTGGGAACTGGCAAGGGGGACAGAGAGACAGGACAAGTGCATAGATATCGGTTGTAGGTATGTGAGTGTTTAATTGATGAAAAGCCTCAGTTCTGCAGCCAGAGTCCTGTGAAGACATATTTTGTGTATCTAACACTCATGATGGTTCCACAGATTTTTAAACTGTTAGTTAAGAAAGAAGCTATAGCTTTGGAAAACTCAGGGTTTTATACGGTTGCAGCTTCCAGATGTTTAAGTGGAGAATATGGGGAGGGTTGTGGGGGGGACTATGGAAGTCAGGCATGACCTTAAGTACTTGTTATTTTGTTATAAGTGGTCCCCACTTTGTGTCTGCCTAATGCAATTCACAGTGGGAAAACAGACATTTTGCCTGCACCGTAACAGCTTTTGAAAAGGCAGATACCTTGGGCTGTCTTGCATTATTTTTGTTTTATAATTAATCATTAACTGATGCCCTTTATAAAATAAAAATCAGGCACAGCAGCTGGGTTATTTGCCTTTGAAAAGCTGTTACTGTGCACACAGCATGCCTTTCTTTTTGTCACTAATAATATCACAAAGATGTAAGGGGGGAAAATGCTACACTGACATCATGTCATGTCCAGTACAAATGAAAGTGCCATAAACATTCAAAAAACATATGAATAGGAACAGCTTCATTGACAAATGCTTCCACTGTGCCATCATGAAGGATGATATTGAATGCATGTATGCGCGGCTAGTATGCACGGATAGAGGCTCAGGAACTCTTTCTATAGAACTGTTAAGCTGTTTTTAAAATTTGTTTAGCTTTGCAAGTCACCTGTTTGACTCCACATTTTTGCCTTTTTTTTTTTTTTTTCCTCAAAGAGCAATTGAACAAGAGATAGAACTCATTAGTGGATATACTTCTGCAGCTAGACCTGAGCCCCTAACAGTGTCTGTCCCAATAATCTCAGTGCCCACTTTGGCCCAGTAAACGTATACAAAGCTGTAAGCACATGAGAGTTAATGTAAATTCTGCCTCAATTAACTATGCTGGCCCTGTGAATAATATTACCATATAAAATGTGTGGGAGAGGCACTGATTTGAAAACCACACCATATAATAACATACAAGCGCCCACTGAAGTCAGACCAAAATCCATTAAGTTCAGTAAGCTGTCGCCAAAGGTGGCTGGGAGTCGGTGCTTAATAGACCAGAAAGTGAGAATTCATGTAGTCATCCTACAGCACCCTTCCAGATCTCACTGGGAACATTTTGAAGCCTAACAACTGTGATAGCGACAGTGTCACCCCAGTAGTTCTTTGGGATTCAGTTTTATGGTGCTGGTGACATTAGCAGAGCACTGAGTTATTGGCAAGAATTTAGGTGTGGCAGTCAAAGGTTGGTAGCATCCTAGGGGTTGACAGGAGCCAAGTGAAGGAGGTTTTAAAGTATTTTGAGCAGGATAAAAAGTTTGCAGTGGGGTCAATTGAATTAGGAACCTACATATAGGAGAAGGTGAGTGAGATTCTGAGGTCGAGGTCTTATGAGAGGCTTTAGGAGTCACTGCTTTCACAGGGCTTTTTCTGTTTTTCTCAAGTTGATGGGGTATGGACACATAGCACCCTCTCAGCTGCCTTCTTTCATCGTGACCACCACTCTTGATCCCTGGTAGAGGTGACCTTCTTTTCTTTTTGGAGGCCCTACACACCTTCTTGCTCTGCACCTGCCACTCAGGGCAGGGGAAGTGGCAGAGTCACCCTCTCTCCTGGGGGCAGGGGGGCATGAAGAAGGGGCTGAGGAACCACAGAAAGTGGGATTTTGAGTCCTCGCTTCACCATGTTGTGGCAAGATACCTGTGTCCTCCTTGCTTGCCTGATGCTTGGTGCATTATAACTCACCCTTCTCAATTGTTTCCTTTAGATACATATGACACACAAAGGAGTGTTTGTGATGGACAGACTGGCAGAGAAAACTCAACAATTTATTAGTAATAGTTCATCTGCACAAACAGAAAATCTTAGAAGTGTGTAACCTATTTAATTTTAAAATAGCCTAGTCTATCTCTCTAATTACTTTCTATATTGTTAAGATTAAAGTGTGATTGGTGGTCTCCAGATCGAAATCTGGGTTTCGTGAGAGCACCCTGTCATCAAATGCCATGTCTTTTCAAGGCAGCTCACATATTTTTAAAGCTCTCCTTAGTAATTAAATGACTTTATCACTATTACAACAAATGTCACTCGTATTGTTAATGAAAGCATTAGGCTGGCGTTTCAACTAAGAGCTTAGCAGGGGGTGTTAGTATATTTTGGATTCTCTGTTTTAAAATTTTTGCCTTTTTATTTAATCGAAAGCCTAATTTGAATATAGAATATGCAGATTTTAAAAAGTTGCTTAGATTTGAATATTTGGGCTTTTCCCTGCAGTGGCCTTTTCAGATCTCTTAACATATTTAGTACAAAAGTCAGTCATCAAGAGTAATACGTAAAAAAGATGGATGAAGAGATGTAGAACATTAATATATGGTGGTGGTGGTAAGCTTGACAGCTGTCAACTTTGCTTGTGTGCATTTATCTCGTACACTGTATTATTTATTCATCTGAAACACATTTGAAAATGAAGCAGATGAAAGGTAATGTAAAGTAAATTAAGGCTGTTTAAGGCATCTAGAGATCAGAACTCGATAAAATACTTGGAGGAGCAGAGCACCTGGGTATTGGTGGCTGCTTTCATACATGAGGCATTTCACTTAAAAACATGACTCGAATTATTCAAGAGCAGCTAGTGTCTCTAGCCCCAGAGCATCTTTAGTTTATTCTTCTGAATGTGCACATAATAAATATATTTATCTTTTAAACTCTGAGTCTTCAAAAGACTGAAGGAGGCAAAAGGAGAAAAACAATTAAGAGAAGAAAGCAAACAAAGAAGAAACATTCTAAAGAGAAAGATGGGTGCATCCAAGATACATTTATTGCAGGATTCCCCTTGTAATGAAACACCACACCCACATTAAGAGAATGGGAAAATTCAGTGCAGGTGAGGATATTTATGCTAAGCAGGTGTGTCCTGGTACAAGCATAGCTGAGGCCAGGTGGTACTTAAGTATTCTTGTATAGCTGTTTATACTGAGCTAGATCACAAAGTAAAATCAGTAGAGTTTCGCATTTTCTCATCTCCTTGTGTTTGAATTGTATTTGGTTTCATGTAGCTTAGCTCAAGACAATGGATTTGTTTGACGTATCCATATTTTTCAGCTAATGTTGGGTGTTGAGCTGGTATATTGCCATTGCTGCTAGATGTTGCATCAAGGATGTGAGTTGACCTCTATCTGCATTTTGTCCCTGTTACATGCTAGTAAATGGCCTGGGAAACCTGGGTAGAATTGTACTAATCATAACAATCAGGTGCTCTGGCTTGAAAAATCAACATTGAGTACCTTTAGCTGAACTTCTTTTTAATTGGCTGGTTAACTAACCCAATTACAGGTTTATTTT
The DNA here is from genome assembly GCA_002844005.1 of Limosa lapponica baueri. Lineage (NCBI taxonomy): Eukaryota > Metazoa > Chordata > Aves > Charadriiformes > Scolopacidae > Limosa > Limosa lapponica. Next base: position 1,165,288 of record KZ505707.1, on the reverse strand, counting down.
GCTAGTTTATTTATGAGACCAGTAGGATTTCAGGTGCTATACAGCATACAAGTGATGTGAGTTAGATTTGTTCTCATCTTTTCTGTCCCCTCCTACCCTGTTAGGATCCAGCTGCTCTTCACAGAGCAGTGTTGTCTTAGAAATATATCTGGAAGCTAGGAGCTAATCAGTAACTCTACAGGCTCTTGCTGGCTGATTTATAGATCTGGTTAAATCAATGACTATATTGAGCTTTCACAAAACTCAAAATATTAGCTGGCTTTTTTATTTGAGTGCTTGGGCTTTTCCTTAAAAAAAAAAAATCAAGGAAGCCTTTGCTGAGATGACTACAGGTAATAATGGCATTTTTTGAACTCAGAAGTCTATGGTTAGAGCTCTGTGTCAGGATGTGAGTGCACCAGTGTTTTTTCCTCGGCATTTTGCACTTAACACCTTTGGAGCTGGAGAACCATGTCAGCAATAAGTAGATTAGTTTTAAAAGGTTGTTTCTCTCTGCTTTTGATGTGTCCACCCCAGGTCATATAAAATATGTGAATATGTAGCAGAACAGTTGAGAATGAATGACCCTGTAGTCAGAGGGATCTTCTGAGACAAGGGAAAGATCTGGATTCCAGTTGCTACTTCAATTAGTACTTAACCATATTACACAATAGAAAAGATTGACCCTTTTCTTTCAGCCTAGTTATTAGAGACTATATTACTACCATGTTATCCCTCTCTTTCATCACTGGGTATGTTAACAGAGCTATGCTGCTTTTATTTTCAGTGGTTGCTCAGAAGGAGTAGGCTTGGCTGTCTTTGTACGCTTGATTTGCACATGCAAAGGGGCACTTCAGTAACTATGTTTAGCTGGAAAATGGAGTTTCTTGAAACTGGTGACTCAGTGGACAAGGCAGGTTTGGAAGATTTGAGCAAGGGAATTATATGCTGACATTCATTTCATTCACAGACACAAACCTTGCTCTGATTGTATCCTCCTTGGAGTCCAGGAACTTACTGGACTTAATGAACTTTCAGTAAGTAAATATTTTTCAGCTCTTTTTCAGGATGGAATTGTTTCTACTTTTCAATTTTAAAGATGGCAAAATTCTGAAGACAGTTCTGCTGAAAAATATATTTTGTTTTAGGTTTGATTTGTTTTACTGTATTGCCTACTCACATCTCTTTACTTGCTTTTGGAAATATGGACAGAAATTCAGGTATTCAAAGCATGCAGCGTGATTACTGCTGTCTTGGGATGCATGAAGATTCTTAGTATCATTTACCACATTTCCATAACTCACATGTTTTTATGAAATTTGAGATGAGACATTCTTTCAAAAATAACTTCTATTTGTATCCTTTTTTTAATATATTAAATGTATCTGGAGAACTGTGCTTTTTCAATTGAAGAATTACATTACTTGGATGCCTATAATTTAGTTTCTAAATGGCATGAAAATTTTCTAGCATGCTCTTAAAGTAGCCGTTTCATAGTGTGAAAATGCTTTTCCTGTCCTTTCAGGCTACTATATGACTGATGTGTTTGGTATTAGTCATGTGATTTTTCTTTTTGGTTGCGATTGCCACAAACACCTTGAACTTTTCAGACTGCCTAAACTATTGGTTAATAATAACTAAATTTAGCAATACCTAATAGTAAAAAATCTGTGACTTTAAATACCTATGCTATACAGATATATTTAAAGAAATCTAACTTCATTTAGTTCAAATTTTTGTTCTATAATATTAATAAATTTATCCAATAACTATAATCTGTAAAGTAGTACCATTCTGTGGTACTACTCTTGCTTCAAATATATTGTAGGTGCACTAATATGAAAAAACAATTGGCACTCCTTAAGTGGCCTTTGAAACAAAATACAGCTCAAGCTGGCACTCAGATTTTGTGTCTAGAGTTGGTTTTCTTTCTAAAATGTTTAGTTTGTAAATCCTGATACGGCTTGCATGTAGCTCGGTCTCACTTGTGCTCAAGGGTCAAAAATGGAAGACAGTCTTCCAAAACATGCAATCCTAGTTTTCCCAACAACACATTCATCTAGTCAGGACAGAGACTGTGGTCCCCTCCAGACTAGCAGTCCTATCAAATTTCATCTTGCATGGTTTTGTTTTGCTGGTGGAGTTGCTGGGTGGCACCCAGTGCTCACTTGCTCAGCTGGTGGCAGGTATTTGCTCGGGGTTACTGCAAAGGATAAGCAAGTCTTCAGCTTCATAAGTGCTTGTGAGGTGCCAAGCAGCACAGCATGCTGTTTGTCTCAATTATTTTTTACTAGACTAAAGATGCCTTTAGTTTATAACTGTCTCATTTCTAATAAGTGTACAGACTTGAGGTGACAGCAAGGAAAAAGACTTGCCAAGTGTGGGGTCTTAGTTTTGGGGGCTTTTTGCTTTCAATGCAAAGTGACTTCTTGTGCTTTTTTTTTTTTAATATCTGATTCTATTTTGGTTTGATACAGATGAAAATGATGGTGGTTTAGAGATTTATTTTTCAGTATGTAAAGGAAATGGATTAAGTGATGCTAAGAATGGACTGACTTCTAGCAGTAGAAATGGAAATGGTACCATTACAAACCAAGCAGCCATGATGCAAAGAGAGAGGAGTATACATTTTCAGAAGAGTGTATATTTTTCATGCCACTTGATCAACTTCAAGGTAATATAAATGAACTCCCATTTCTTTTTTGGAGGGAAAAAAAAAATTGTTTTCTTTGTGGTTTTAGGAGTTATTTGATTTTAAGATGAGAACAATGCAAATCTGTGCAGTATTATCTTGAAGAGTAGATCAGTGCATACTGGGAAATGAGCAGACTCCCTTAGTGCTGCAGGACAAATGAAAGCAATGCTATTAATCTCCTTACCTTTCAGAGAGTGTCACTCATCCATCATCAGCAATTTTAGGATACAAGATAGATGTTGTCATTTCAGTAATTGTATTAGCTTAGTTATTCTTCTGTACATTAACAAAATTCATCATTTAGTTTACTTAGAAGAATAGGTTAGGGACTAGCCTTTGCAAGCTATACTCATAAACAAAACCAAGAGATGTTACATTTTCTTTTATTTATTAACTCTCTTTACTGTGTGCTTCTTGATGCAATTTTTGTTCTTGAGACTATGCTTGCATTGATATACATAGGAATAAATATTTGTGGACAAATATGAGAAGTTTACAAAATACTAGCAATGCTGCAAAAGCTAGTTAAAGTTGCCAAGTGACAACAAGGAATTAATTTCCAAGTCCCAAGCCCTCCAATGAATGGAACTAAATAGTCAAGGGCATTACATATTCTTATTCTGACCACATGATGTTTATGCGACTTAGATGAAAAATACTTCCATTTATGCTCTTCTGAATTTTTTTTTTTTTTTTTAAATTCCACATTTTGCAGCTAGTCCCATCCTTTTCACACTGGGTGTGGTTTCCCACGCTTCTAGGTCCATCTTTCCCCTTGTCCACAAGAGGAGCAGGTGTTTGGATGAACAAATTGGTTTCTGGTACAGCTTCAAACCAGACTCTGAGAGGCCTTCTTCCAAAACACAGCCCTATCAGGTACATTGAGGTAGGGAAGTAACACGAACTTAAACTTAAATTGAAAAGCAGACCTCAGGACAAGCTAGTCTCAAGACCCTTTAACGTGAGAAATGAGGGAGGTGCTTCAGGGCAGAGATATGGAAGGTCTCCTCCACTGTAATGCATCAATGGGATTCAGCTAGATCCAAGTCTGAAATTGCTTTGACACATTAACCTTAACTTTCATAAGTGTTTGCCTCACTTTTGGGTTTCTCCATCTTTAAGATGGGGGATAATAAAATAACCCCTCACCTGTCTCACAAAGATTTGAGAAGAAGTGTTACATATTATGCATAGGGCAATTTGAAGATGAAAAGAACAAAAAAAAATGCTAATTGCTATTAATTTAGGTCCATACAGGGATGAAACTATAATAAATAAAAGATAGATGTCCCAGATATTTGATAGATACATTGCATGGAAAGTTTGATACCCTTTGAATGCTTCAGATATCAGATCTGGGTAGTTCAAAAAGTTCCAGCTCTCTGTTTCATTTCTTCCCCCCGCCTAAGTAGAAAGTTATTATTCCAATAATCTTCTTGCTTTTTGTTGTTTATGAAAAGGCTTCTGGCTAAATGTTCATTACATTTTTTTTTTATGTCCCAACTAATGTATATCATGACTTTATGGATGTGCTAAGTAAAATAACCCATTTAAAACTTTTGAAGACTATGTGATAAGGCATCATATTCTGGAAAATTATATATACGCTGTATACAACAAAAGAAAATCTCCTTTTTTTTCATTTGAAGGAGAATGACAAAATAATAAATTGTGACTTGTGACATTTCCCTATGCTACCATCTATTTGTAACACACATTTAAAGGCTGCATTGGCCGTATCCATTTATCTTTTCTCCTGGGTCAATTATGCTGTTTGCATTCAAATCAATCCCTTAATCAAGCCTGTTGATAATTGCAGCAGTGCAAGGGAGATATTTATCATAGAAATGTAATGGAGGCACTTTGTTCCAGTGCAGCCGAGTCTAATATTGTACTGCCACAGAGGACCATTTATGCATATGTGTGTAGTTTATTTTCCTAATCAACAGTCTCAGAAATAGGCATGCTTGGATGTCACTGATGGGGTTAGATGGGCAATATAACTAGCCTTAAGACCACCGCCTTCAGAGTTTACCATATTGTCTCTTGACATTGCTAACTACTTAAAATTTCAATAAACTTTGTGTAGATACCTCTGTCCTTCCAAAGAGAAACAATCAGAATCAGACCTTGCATGCACTCATTAAATGTACCTTACCATGTAGTGTGAAAGTGATAACGGGGTGGGCTCTCTGGTGCAATTCAGACTTGGGCAAAGAATTAACTGTAGCACTATAGAGACCTTCTGAATTTTTAGTTATGTCCTTGCTGGTGGAAGATTGGTATGCTAGGACTGGCAAAATTGTCATCTGATCAGTCTCCAAGAAATACGCTGGAATTATGTTACCTACTACCACTGAAAAAATCATCAATGGTATTTAGAAAACAATATTGCTGTCCAAAGGCTCTGTTGCCACTGACTTCAGAAACTGTGGTAATTCCAAAAATCTGCTTCTTGCTCCAAGGGATGCTTTGTGTAGAGTAATTAGTGAGAATACTGTTGTACGTGTGATGGTGTGAGGCTGTAAAGAGGTAGGGTTTGGGAAGAGAGAGAATACCTTCTATTAGATTAAAATATGTAGTCAGGAAGAGCCCAGTCATGTTGTTTGGATCACTAATATGTTTCCAGTCTGAAACAGAAATAGCAAGCTTTAATCTGAAGATAGTACTTAAAAATTTTAATTCTTTTACATGGGAGATTAAATGAACTGGGGTTTTTCCTTTCTGCTAAAAACATTGTAAAATCCTGATTTTTTTGTTGTTGTTTTCATTTTAAAAAAGTGTTTGCAATAGCTATCTCTTGTTTAACCTACTATGAAATCTAACAAAAAGATGCTTATAACTGTCCTTTACCAACAAAAATTTCTTGCTTTGATAAAGTTCATGATCTACAACTGTAATTTGGATTTAGTGAGCTGAAGCTGGAGGAGCCATAAAGCAAACATGGCTTTGCCATTTCTGCCTCCTCCAGTTTCCTTTGCAAGGTGTGTTCTGTAGGCACGGTAGCAGAGGAATGGGTCCAGGGGCTTCAAAACAGAGCCCCTACATCTTTTGCAACAGCTCTTGCCCCGTTTGCTGACTGTGCAGTGCAATGAGAGAAAAGGATGAGGAGGAAGGTGCCTTCCTCCCAGTCTCATCTAATGAGAACAGTAACTCTTGCCTTCAGATTGTACATGCAGATGATGCTGAAATATCTTCCAGTTTATGGTGTTCATATTTTCCTCTCTCTTCTGCTGTAAGAGGACTAGTTAAACAGGGCTTGCCTTGGTTGCATTCTCTACCAGTTAGCAAAGTGCAAGTAGCATTAGCCAGTAAATTTCTGTTCCTTATAAGGGAATTCAGTAATGTTCTTTTATATTTCAGCTAATGGCATTATGTGTCTAGCTTCCTTAGTGTCCTTTCAAAATTTCCCCCTGCAGCTTTAATACTGAACAATGCACACTCTTTTGTACATAAAGTGTTGTTCCTAATTAAAAACTGTCGTTTTTCCCAGAACTACTGTTCTGGGAAAAAACAGTTTTCATTGTAGAAGACCAAGTAGCCCACTTCTACAAACAGAATACAGTTGCTCAAAATATGTTGCCGTGTGTAACATCAGAACACAAGCTTAAATGAAAGTGATGAAGCTGAGGTTACAGATATTAATTCAACAGAAATGAACATTGAAACAATTTATTTTTGATGACTCAGTTTATTAGCACATACTTCTTTGTGCAGCCAAGCCTAAAATAAAACTATATTGAAGTTTTTGTACATCGCTTAGTGAGGGTTCTTTGAACTGCCATTCAGCTCAGCAATGTTCCCTAACTGCCTCAATTCCAATTTCACTTTGTATTCCAATTCACTAGGCTTCACTCCCCCTCCCCCCTACCATGTATTCTCTGGGGATCCTAAACAATCTACAAAAATTCCATTTTATTGCCCTGGTAATAGTGTTATTTGAGGCTGCAGATTGTTTAGGAGCATCCCAAGTAAAATACTTAGCAAGTGCTGAAACTTCCAAACAGTAGTCAGATGAAAGCCAGGGTCTTTGCTTTTTCTGTTCCAGACTAGAGCTGAAATTCTGCCGACTTCTGACTTTCTGGGTTTAGGTTTATGTGAGTTGCCCAAATTTAAACGCAACTCCAGATTAGATATATGTGCAAGATCTATGCTGGGCCAGCTCAAATAAAGCAGGCGCAGGCGATTAAATACCTGTTCACATATATCTTTATGACAAACTCAAGGAAAACACTAATCCCCCTGTCAACCCTTTATGACAATTATGGTATCAAGTAGAAAACCTGGATATTGATGTGACAAGTGGGACTGACTTTTCTAATCAGCCAGGACAACTCAGCACTGTCTCAATGACAGATTTTTTTCCCTGTTTTTTGTGTTATAAACCAAGTCATGAGCAACGTCTGTATTACTAACACAGAACACAAGCAAGAGCTGTTGGTGGGACTTCGGTGTCTGAGCTGCAACCTGGTGACCTAATATCAGTGTGGTTTTTTGAGTAAGCAGAATACAAGCCAGCTCTAATACCAAGCTGGGACTAAAAGTTGCCTTAAATTTAAATCTAAACTTAAATTTTACAAAACTGCCAGGAAAAAACCCAAACAAACAAAACCAGGTTTAACTAACTAGTTACAGAATAGTTGTCTATAATAACTCACCCTGTAGTATTTAACACAACACAGATCTGCTGACGGGGTTCAAAAACAATGTGGTTTCCTTGGTCCAAGTGAACAGAAGCACAGCACTCCCCTGGCTCAGAGCTGCTGCTTCCTCCTCCGCTTCCTCCTCGTGCCCTTTCTGGGCCTAAACAGCACTATCCATGTAGTATAGCTGGGGCTCCCTATAAAGATGTGAAATGCTCTATGAGTTAATAAGACATGACTCTTAACATAGCTCATTAATTTGGTGTTGGGTGTTATGTGAAGTTGGTGACACGTTTCCAGGGCTGCTTAGACCTCACTGCAAAAGCCTCTATGAGATGGATCCTCAGCTATTGAAATTAACCCCAAATTAGCTGAAAAATATTGTGCACGTGTCTCTTGTGCTCAAAACTGGCGTTTTTCTGAAAGCTGTGGGCTAAATTAATCTCAATGTAACTCCCAGCCTATTTGGCCATGAATTCAGTTACCCTATCGGAAACTATCATGCATTTGACAGCAGCTTTTACCTCATGTGGCACTATTACTTTAAGGAGAGTAAAAATTCACTTTCAGCTTGATAATGTAAGGTATCTTTCAAGTATCAGTGAATTGAAATCACAATTGTTTATTCTTTAGAATATCTGTTTTTAAGATTGCTGTGCAGAGAAAATAACTGGGAGTCATTAGTTCCTACTGATGGTCAGGATTTTGTATTGCCAATCTGTAATGTGTTTGTGGATATCAAGCATAAGGAATTGGGAATAATAATGTTGTTTTAAATCATTATTGACCTCCTTTTGTAGTGACACTCCTAGAATAATTTGTGAATAATTTGAGATACTTTCATTTTTGAACTGTGGTTGCTTGCTGTTTAAAAAAAATAAATGCCATATCACCAAATACTGTTTGGGTCTAGAAAGCAAATCAAAACAGAAGATGATAGTGCATGGTTGGATTCCTAGAAAAGCATAAGCCATACTACAAAACAGCAGGGGCTTGCTTTATTAAACTCAAATAAGAGACTCCTTGCTGCCTGAAGTGAATGACGAGAAAATGCCATATAAAAATGATACCAGTGTTAAAGTATTTTAAAAAATAAATATGCTCTCATCTTGATTTTTGAGCCCCATGGCATTGAGCTCCGTAAGGAGACTACGCTGGAGTCGCTGATTTGTCCCAGCCTGCTTCTCCACACCAAACCATCTCCCAGATTTTGGTTTTGTTTGTGCATGGAGGTGTTTGTGGCAGTGCACGTGTGCGAGTTGCTGGCCCTCTCAGGCAATAGGTTATAAAGTGCTTTTTGGAGACTGTGACTCTCTAAATTGTGGTATGCTGCATTCATTTTAGGGGTAGCGATCCCTGAAGGGGCCTAAAATGGTACCTCAATCACACATCAATGGCTCAAGGTAAAACAGTGGTACTTGGTCCCTCTGAATTGAGCCTAGGACCATAAATAGGACTATTGGAGACAAAGGAGATAGTAATTTTTCATAATCTGGTACCGGTTAATCAGAAACTGCCACCTGATGTGACTAGTTGTTGTTGTTTTGCTTTTCAGTTCATTTGGTTTTGTAATGAATGTTAAAATAGAATGTAAAGCATTAGAAATGGTGGCAAAACTTGTATACCAATTTTAGTTCATACCCCTGATCAAAGTCATGCTAGCAAGTCGATTAATAATAGACTGCAAGAGCTTAATATTCTTCTGTTATGTTAATCTCTGCTTATATTTTCATGGACCATAAATCAGGTGTTTTCTCTGTACCTTTCAGACAGCAAGGGACAAAGCTGAACAAAAGCAGATTGACTATAGAAATTTCAGGACAGCTTATATGATGACACTAATAAGCTACCCATTTCACAATAATTTATTGTTTGTAGTCAGTAGACTGTTGCTTTTTCCAGCCCTATATCATAAGAATTAACAACCTTCGCCTATCCCATCTATCACTAACAGTACAAACCCATTTTCACAATACCATTGTGAAAGTAAATTAAGTATGTAAATAGTTTAAAGTTACTTAAGCTTAGGTAACTTATTTTTCAGGTACTTAAATATTGGCAGGATGATAATGAAGTGTGTTTTTCAATTCAGGAAAGTGCAGTAAACCAAATTCAAGAGAATTATCACTTTAAGAAACATCTCAGTGTACTGTTCTCAGTTAGTTCATGATACTTAATCCAGGATAAATTGTGACTTTATACCTTAGTACTTACTTACTCATCAGTTATCCATTTCACACCTTGGATTTAAACTCTGCCTGTGCTATAAATATTATGTGCACTCATTCAAAGACATTGTAGGTCATTAGTAACAATTTAAAAATCACATCATAATAAACTTTAAACAAGCAAAACCTCTACTAGCTCAGCTGAATGGACTGCTTATAAACAGCATTCTATTGCTCCTTTTAAACTGTACCATTGGAATTATAAACTTTGGCTTATTTTATCTACCACCAATATAATAAAAACAAAGTGACAAATGAGATAGTCATTTGGAGGTTATACATATTTCCTTCATCTCCTCTCCCTCATCTCTGGCTCTTAAACATGCTTCTGTTCCTGCTGAATGCCTGGGATCAGGAACCTGGCCTCACTGGTGCTCTTGCTTTTCCCTCTTGCTACAGCAGAAGTGGGAGCTCCATGTCCAATTTGTTTCCCTCTCTATGGCCCAAGTTCCTGTCCTTTGAGAGGAAGGGCAAGCAGACAAAACTAAGGACAACTTCTTCAGTTAAGTTAAGTTGGAAATTGATGTCACAAAGGAGTTGCAGGTACCACAAGTTTTTCCTAAGGGTGAAAAAGAGACCAGATAAATACATGAAGGAAACATCCGTTTCCATATTTCCTAAATTCAAAGATCACATCTTTGCTTTATGAAATCTCTTAGCTGAATGCTATGGTGCTAGGAATTGGGAGAGCACAGAAGAGAAATATGACTGTATACTTGATCTCAGTCCTTACACTTTGCTATTTTCTGTTGTCAGAGTCAGTATCCTGGACAGATTTTTGCTATGATTTAGAATAGTCATTCTTAAGCTTACAGAAGCAAGAGTAGAGCCTTTTTTCCTGTCTAAGTCCCTCTCAAATCTCCTAGAGCAAGCAATCCCAACAGACATAAACACAAGGAATGTAAGGGGGCTAGGAAAAGTTTTGATGAAGGAATGAGTAAATGTAAGAGATTTTGAGAAAATAGTGCCATGCAATATCTTGATTTTTATTTATTTGTGTAAGGGGACAGTATGTGGTTAGGGAAAACCTAACACCGAGATGTTTCTCAACTATATTCCTACAAGTTGGACATAACAAAAATATTGCTATTCAGATTTATGAACTCTTTAATACCTGGGGGGTTATACAAGGAGGCAATTACAGAGAATGGACATCTTATTGCTTTGCTCTGTCTTCCACTGTGAGATCTCAGCCCACCCATGAGGAAGGTGATGGCTTGTGCTTCTTTCAGGTCCTCACATGCAGTCTTCTCTAAGTCAGTGCTAACGTGGAGCAGCCAGCTCACTCTGAAATCAGTGTTTCACATGCTGCATAGCTGTTTTTCCATAGGGAAAAGCCCTTTTTGTTTACCTGCGGTATTAGTTCATTTCCCTATGACTAGGAGAGTTATTATGATACCTTTCAGTAAATGTTAACTATCAGAAATAATTAATATCAAGCACAGTGGAGAGCACCTGGGGGAAAGAGAACTCTGAAATACTATGAAATGATTCTGTAATGTGATGGGTAAAGACCTCCCCTGGATCATGAACAGGAGAAAAGCAATTCATGCTGCAGTATCCGTGGGTCATTCTTTCTTTTACAGAAGCAGAAGATAAGGTTAGCATGTCTTTGAGGTAACTGTTGAGTGGCTTTTGTATTTCTTAATATAGCAGGTCAATCTTCCAGGAAAGCTCAGTATTTAGAGTCTTGTCTACAGAAAAGATAACCTAACGTATTCAAATGGAGTAACCCAATTTTTCCCATCTAGTATTAGGAATATTTAAAGGAAGTGCTGACAAATTAGAGCAAAAAGTTAGATAGTCTTTAAAGTAAAATGAATTCGTATTAGGTATGTTTCTATTCAGTTCAGAGGACAGATGTCTGTTCCAAAGCTGTAGTTACTTGTGAAGAAATCCTGTAAGGCTATGGTCAGAGAAAGTTTCTTGTCTCTGTGGAAGGTCCTGGTTTTGGTTTAGCAGCGACACCTCCCCACAGAAGCCATTTGGTAAAAAAATGATGTCCCCTAGAGGCACCCAGTGAGGGTGGGTTTGATTTCTGTGAGGGAGAAACACATGTTCATGGTGGTGATTACGGCACCATCTGCTGAAGACATACCGCATCTACTCACATCTTTCCCAAGCCCCTGTTGCAGTCTGCAACTGGTTTGTTCTTCCATTTAAGCAGTACTTTGCCTCCTTAGAACCAAGCCCAGCTTGCTATTCTTTCATGTTGTCTTTTTGCTGCGTCCACCGGGCAGTAATATGGAGGTGGGCTGTGATGGCCATTTCAATGTGTCATTAGAGTGTGGAAAATTCCCATGTACCAGGACCAAGGTAAAAATGGGCTCAGTGCCATCTCTTGCACACCCCAACTGCAGAAATAAAATGAGTCTGCTCCTAAGTGAGCAGTTGGACAACCCAGAGGCAACCAGACAGAAGAAAGATATTCCTAGTCTATATATGCTATATTTTCCAGCTCAGCAAAGGAAACGGTCCCTTCTTCTGAACAGTACTTTCGTCTCTAGCACTGGAAGAGACTAAGGCTATTAACAGCTCAGAGAACTGGAGCCGAATATCAGGCAAGCACTATTCCATCTGTTCAGGCAAACCATTCTCCTCCAGACATAACTCCTCCATTAGCTCCGTCTCTGTTTGTGCACTCGCATGTGCCCACGACTGCAGCTGTCAGTCCTTTTCTCCTCTTTTCCCTTGCCTGCCCGTAGTGTGGCAGAGATGCTCAAGGCGCTGGCTGAGATGCACTGCTTGCAGCCTCAGGCCACCTCCGCAGGTGCAGAGGACAATTGATACTGGCTATAACCTGCTGTAAGAAAACAGAATTGCCATCTTGCCCAGAGCCAGCGTGATATGTAACTGGGACGCTTGGCAGTGATCAGCAGGGCAACTTTATTATCATGTCTGCACTAAGTGAATGATGTCCTGGTAGTATGTGCTATATAGGTCCCTGCATGACATAGCGGTGATTTGTTGGCATTGTATGAATAAACTGCAGGGATTCCTCAGCCCAGAAGAGGTCACATAATTTATTTAGTTGAAGTCTCATGTGCCCCATAAATGCACATATACCTGGACACAGGCACTAACACGGTTCTGGAGAGCTTTTAATACATTCAGATGAAAACAGAGTTCAAGTTAAGTGGGTTTACTGAGAACTGCTCTGCCATACATAGGGTTGTCCATTTATTCTGCGGTTTTGGCTCGATCTTGGGACTTACAGCAAACCCAGGAGTGCCATTGCAGCACATGGCCTAAAACTCAATGATTTTTATGCAGGTTGTGATACTCTTTACATTAGCTTTGTGAAGATCTTACTCAAAGAAAGAGCAGCTAGGATAGCAATGGGCCAGAAATTGGGTTTCTTTCCAGTCATATCAAACATAGGTCTGATTCTTTCAGCCGCAGAAGCATGTAATGTATAGATAGTTAAGCCATCTTCTCCATCCCAGTACATCAGAGATGCAGCCAGCATTACAAGGTGCCTGATGAGAGAAAGCAGGTTTCTGCTCATGGTATCTCCAGTTCTTAGCAATCAGTAGCAAGGGATCGCTTCCATAGAAAAAGAGAGTGTGATTGGTCTATAGGGGTGTTTGAAATCACAAAACCTTGCCGTTTTTATTGCCAGCAAACCCATTATCTTGAACAGGAATGAAGGGGGAATGATGGCAAACAGTGCAGATGTGGTTTCTTTTGCTGAGACTGAATAAACAAGAAAAATAAGTATTTTTGCTTTTGAGAATGTTGGTGTCTTCATCAGCCCAAGAGAAACTCAGAACTCCTGAGGAACAGAGTTAGTTCATTGCTCCTTTCATCCTGCATGTGCAGCACTGATGGAGCCAGATGGGATATTTACCTGCAGCAGAGGTGCCAAGAAATTTCAGTGGAACCATCCTGCCAAACACACAGACGAGCCACTTATCTTCTCTATCTTAGAGAAACCTCATTTACAGCTTGGGAAGAACAAATTGGCACAGTTAATCCATAGGCAGCTGCTTAGGGAAGCCTGATATTATGATACTGTGAGGATGTGTTTTTGCTTAGTCTGAATCTTTGCCCCTACAAATGTTGGATTATTTGCAGTAGATATGTTTCTATACAGAGTAAATGCTATAAACCCTTTTGGCTAAACCTGGGGATATGTACATTTCAATAAAGCCATTCATGCTCTGAAATGACATGTTCTGGAAGGTCTTACTCCAATATGTATTTTTTCTGTCAACATTTCACTGGAAAAAAAGCCAGGCCCAAGGAAGACCTCAGTTATTGTTGTGTGCTGTGATCAGTGGTGGATTTGTGTTTTGTGTTAGCTTGGCTTCCTTGTTCACCGAAATGGCTGAAACTGGGTTCTGAAAGCTCCAGGGACCAGCTGTCTTGATTTTACCAGGTTCAATGGCTGGAACAATAGCATAGGCTTAATTTTATCCAGCATGGAGATTTTACAAGAGGTGAGGCAGCAGGACAGCAAGCAGGAAGGAAATGGTAGAAGGAAGGAGGAACTGATCACCTTTGGGTAGGTAGTGCTGCTGTTTCTCCATGCTGTTTGTTTTCTCTAAAGTTGTCAAACCTCCTGCTGACAGAAGGAGGTGCCTGCGTGTGTGGTGCCTGCGTCTCAACAGTGTGGTGGAGCCGGAGAGCAGCCTGGCACAATGGTGGAGCTACAAGATGGTGGCAACACTCACACCTTCTCTGAGTAATCCTGCTGGAGTCAACCCCCTGCTCCCAGTCTCAATTTATGCCTGGAAAAATCCCCTGACTACTAAATTTCTTTGGAGCAACAGTGACATCTTGTGGGTTAATTTTAAGTGTGCTCTACATGGAAATGTTTGTTCCTGTCTCCTCTGAAACCTTCAGTCTGAATTCAGGCAGCATCCACGGCCATCTGCTCAGCACATCCCTAGACCTGACAGCAAAATAACTGATGGATGGCAGAACTGCTCATAAAGTATTACACCACGGGCTTGCTTGGAAATTCAGTTAGCAGGATCATATTATTTGGAAATAGTGTTTTAATTGGAAACTGATTGGTAAGTGGATATTACACATATTTCATTAAGAAGACACATAGAAAGCTTAGTTCTACATGGACAACAGGAGACTGAAGTATTTGTTAACATGCGTGTGTTTGAAGATGACAGTGTCCTAGTTTTAATTTCTGAGAATGCAATTAGATTAATGTTGTTTCAGGTCTCCATTCTCATCATAGTAACTGAATGGTTTTCATCACTGAGCATAACTTTTGCTACTGTGTTTGCCGATCTGCTTGCAAAGCTTTATTCGATTAAGATCTATTTTTTTTATCCTGGCATATTGAATTTGTTGCTCCAGAGGATTTTTCATTCCAGCTGGGCTTCAGTTCTTCTCTGATTCCCCCAGGGCTCCATTTTGAGTCCTACTGTGATTTGCATTTGTAGACTTTCGATGGGTAAACATTATAGCTTCTCAAACTCTACTGTCACATCCTTTCCGATGGCACTCAGCTCCTGCTGATCTTGTAAAAAAGCATTATGCTTTGCATAATATTCTGCATGACATTCAATTATGGAGATCTTCACATTTAAAAAAACCTGCAATCGAGAGAAGAGCGATCTGCTATTAATTAGCTGTCCGATGCCCAGGACTCATGTTGATAGTAATGGTTCCCCTTGGTTATGGTTTTATTAATCCATAGGAAAACACGCCATTATAGATATTAAAAATTCATTTCAAAAGAACACTGCCAGCTTGAAAAATGGAATTCAGACTTTTAATTTATTAATCTTTGAATAGAAAAATTTTAAATAACAATTTATAGATTTATTTTAAATATTTATTTCCAGTAAACTTGAAGAAAACGTCTTCGTATTTGTGTTAGTGCATATTTCTGCACACAGACACTGGAACAACTACTTAAGAAAGCTTTGAAATCTCTGTTATTGAACATACTTACACAAACTTTAGGAATGGATGAGATTTCTAATGATAAACTTCCTCAGCTGATGGTTGAGGTCCTTTTCACGTATTTTTTCTCAATATGCACCTACTCAGACCAACACAAAAACATGCCCACACATTTCTGCACAGATGTGCCAACATCTTTAATGGATTTTTGAGAATGAATGTTAACAACACACGTCTCCTGCTCACCTCTTCTTCCTTGTGTCCTTGTGTCATCCTTGTTTTAAAATCCAGTTCCTCCCTTGCCGTAAAGAGATTGTGTTGGCCTGGATTAAGGACTGCCCTGGTACACCTACTCAAGGGAATTGAAGCCTTGTACCGAGAGGCAAGTATTGCTTCCTCGCAAGGTTTCTATGGAGGTTGACCAGTATGCTATGTTTTTGCCCATGCCAACAAAGAGATAACCATGATTTTCAGTATCACCACACATCACCTTTCTTGTAAAAGCAGCATCTGCAAGGATTTTCTGCTTGGAATCATAGCTTTAAAAGTGAATAAATAGGAAAGAGAGCCCACAACCCAATAATTTACTAATCTTCTCAAGTGGCAATTCATCATAGTGCCATCTATTTAGAAACATCATAAATCAAATGTCTTCCCTGCACCTATAATAATGTCCATAGCAGAGTGGTGGTTTTAATCTATTAAAAAGAAATTAAGGGAGATAACAATCCAGCAATCTATTAGTTTCAGAATTGCATTCTGTTAGACATTAAACATCAGTTAATAAAATAATATGGGTGCAGTTTGTCCTCACTGTAATAAATTTTTCTAGTTCTAAAGATTAAGTTCTAAGGATTGTGAGTTCTGTTCTTCCAGTGATATGTGCATGTACATTAATGGGGCAAGGATATGCATGTCAGAGCAAAATATACTGCTATATTATCACTTAAAATTTATTCTGTGTTCTTTGAAGGAAAATTGTTTTTACCATGTTTCATTTTGCAGTACAATATAACTTATGGGTTTTTTTCCAGGTTCTTCTGGCCTCGTTAGTATGTATTCACCAATTTTCCTACTTGCACTTTTGCATGCTTACTAAATCATGAGCATAATTATATTGCTGGTGTTTACTAGGTGCTGAAGTACCCTTAATATGCTGGATGTTGTGCATGGAAAGGTAGTTACAGACTTATATGGGTTATACCCAGGAGTTACTGATTTGCAGCAAAAAATGCATAAATACATTTATGCTCATTAATACTCATATTGTATGAGTTGCAAAGACAGAAGCAGTTTCTGAAAATTATTCTCTAAGTGCTTTTATATCTTGTACTTTCTTTCCTTCAATGGTTTAAGTATGTCGTTTAGGACAACTTTCTTCTGAGTGAGACAAAAGGCAATTTCTTCAAAAATGCTGTCAGCACAGCAGTCATCTTGTGCATAGCTCTGTCCCCACAGAAGGGGTCAAACTGGTCCTTTCTGCTGCATGAAGTTATCTGCCTTCTTGATGTTTCCTTCCTTTAAGCTGTGATCTAAGAAATGTCTTTAACTAAAATTCATCAAAATTATGAGAAAAGATACTGCCCATGTGCTCGCAGTTTATCTCGAAGGTCGGTCCAGCTGGCAAACTTTCCCAGTGTTTGGGATGATTAGCACCTGAGACTTCGATTATTATTTTTTAGTGATTTTTAAGGACTTGGAAGCTAACTGGAAAATTCAGATACAAGTTTTCCTAAATTTAGGAGATTCCATGTATACTGCTATGATTCAAGCAAATTTCAAGTACATGAATTTTCTTCAACAAATCTCACACTCTTACTTACATTCCCATGTTCTAAATATTTGTATTGTATGGTGCTGAGACACTTTTAACACAGTTTACCCTGGAATTTAGGCAAGGTTGGGATTTTTGCAGGTGTAGCTGAGAAAACAACAAACGCCTACACTGAAAATGCAGTGAATTAAAACGGGTCCTGATATTTAAAAAATAAAAAAAAAGAGGAGAGAGAGAGACTGACAGTTAGGTCCTGAAGACCTTGTTAAGGCTCCTTAATTTGCCTGGTTTTTGAAAAATGCTAAGTGCTTGACAGCTAGTGAGGAATGACATTTAACAAAACAGTGATGGAAAGTGGTAGAGAACCTGAGAGTTTCTGAAATGCAAATGGTGATTGCTTCTAACTACATGCTTGGAGAAACTGGAGAGAGTCACTCTCTTCATGTCATTTTCTAAAATATGACATTGATTTAAAATTTTAGATACCAAACTGAGTGACAGAATTTTCTTATTACAAACTTTAAGATGCTTTTTGACTAAAGGCAATACTAAGCTGCTTTTGTTCCAAAATGCCAGGTCTACCAAGAGGGCAGTAGCAGCCACATTTTCTTTAAGTTCAGCGACTTTGCTGAAAAGGTGAGAAGACCTTGTTCACAATGCACAAAGATGGGCTAAAAATAGGAACAGGAGACTCCCCCAATAAATTTTTGTAGATGTAAAATCTGGAAAATTACAAAACATTTTTCAACAATTATGGCCACAATCTTCTCTCAGAAGGAAACTCACATAGTTTTGCTGTGTTTGAAAGGAAAAGACTGTGTCTAGCTGTAAGATTGGGGTGTGTGTGTGAGCGAGATATTTTTTTTTTCTCTTTTAAATAAAGCTGTGCCATTTAAATAATGGAAAGTATGAGGCATCGCTGTGTACTTTTCCATGTGTGCCAGCTGGTATCTGTTTCTGGGAGGGGAGTGGAAAAGATGTTTCTTTAGTCTAGCATTGCATGCAGTGTTATAAACTGGGAGAAATACAGGCTTGTTATAGCAATGAATGAAAGCAGACATTTACTGTACCTGTGAATGGTGGGTGTTCTCTCACTAACAGAAACGAGTGGCAATTTTTTCACAGTTGCCTCATCTTCTTTTTTGAAAGTGCTTTCTTGGGAAATTAAAAGTGAAAAGCAGTCCAGATTGATGCATCTTTGGCATTTACAATAGAAAAGACACTGAGTGGGACAAATCCTACACATTATCCTTGTTGAATTATTCCCCTGCAGCTTGGCCATGCGTACAAAATGGCAAGATGTGTCCTACTGTATGAGCATCCGCTTCTAGCACCGTTTTCTTCTCCTAACCAAGTCATCAAGCCTATGTGTTCATTGTGCATGCAGGGCCCCAGGGCTGGCTTCTGTTAGAAGAGGTGGCTGTCTGCTGCCCTTACTTACAATTTATTTATTTTTCACTTAAAATAGACAAAAAATAGTAATTCTTTCCTCGTTGCTTGGTGGTCTTTCACATTCCAATAGTATTTGTTTTCTACTCTTTGTTTCTAGCAGGTAAAAAATGTTAAGAGGCATCCAAACAGTTCACTGACAGAATTTCCCATGTGATGAGTTTCTACATATTTGCTGTAGGAGATGAGATTTGCTTATGGGAAAGGCAGAAACACTTTAACATTTTTTAAAAAAAGGAAAGCTGAGGTCTCTTGAGTGTCACCAGAGATACTGTCTTTCCCAGTTGAGTGGTGGGACCACAGCTGTTAAGTGTGGATGGATGAAGATCTGCAAGCAATCCTGCAGGTTTTGGTGGCGTTGCCTGCAGGCTGGGGCAGAAATCAAGAGAAGGCTTTGAAAAGACATCATGGTCAATGCTAGAAGAAATAGCCATTACTAGTTTATTCACATTTCTCAAAGAGGATTTGAATTTAGGCTATATAAGCTGGAAAATGAGGGGGGGAAATTGTGGATAAAAGTGAGAAATCAAGAGATTTATGAGAGGGATAAAGACTGTGGAATATTTTAATTTTTGTTTGTCTGTTTTGTTAAAGAGGAAGAACTGATTGTCTGCTAGAGAGAAAACGTGAAACACTTATCCAGAGGATGCTTTATGGCCTACTAACTGAAGTACACAACAAAAATAGTTTCAGAAAAGGCTTGTATTTGTCAAATACATGATGCTTTTGACACTGCGTTTCGGATTTAAAGATGCAAAAGAAACTATAGGAGATAGAGGACTAAGACAGCTGATTCGTGCAGCCTGATGCCCTGCAGTCAGTGACCTATAGATAAAAAACACTGCTGTGATGTGTGCAGAACCTTCATATGAAAATAATGAAGATCAGGCAATATTTCTGATGCTTGCAATGATTTTTAGGAGTTGTTCACAGACATTTTTTCTTGTTCATTTCATGTAATTATTCCAGTGTATTTAGTGTATCTTGCACTAAGTGTGGTTTAGTAGTTGAATTCCTCCTACAACTCCATATAGACATTTCAGGGGGAGGAACATGCATTTGACCAGACGATTTAACTTTTGTCCAGTTTGACTTTTCTATAATATTTGATTTTCTCTCTTTTCCAGTGGTCATTTTTTATGATTTTCATTGCAATACTCAACAAGTATCATAAAGATAATACCGTACCAGTGGCAAAAAAAGGTTCAAAAGAAATTGAGATGAACTTTTTGTACTTACACGTATAACTGAAACACTCCCTGGTTATTTTATTATTGTGGATTTCTTATTATAGAGGAATGCTAGTTAGCCGTGTTCGCTTCCTGTTACCACCGTGATTCTGATGAGTGAACTTGCAAAGTGTACAGATAATCCAAGAGTCACTCCTTTATAGTAAACCTTGTGTTAAGAAGACTGCCCAGATTTTAAAAATCTATTGAAGCTGAAGTATTATGCTAAAGTTGGCATTACAGAAAGAGCTGTAATAAGAGCTAAAATTTTAACAAGTAAAATATCTATGGCTAAATTCACATCCAATGCATTTCCCTTCATAAACTTCATATATTATATGAACTTAGATCAACATCTTTCAACTTCCATATCTGCAGAGAAGGCAGATACATATCTGTGTGGTTTATTTGACAAGGATAAAATACTTCTTATCAACTTTTCTCCCCCTAACTCTCATTGTTCATTCTTCATTTAAGAATCTATAGTAAAGTGTAAAATTTATTCTAATCTTCAGATCTTTTTGATACATTCAAGTTCATTTTTGCAGGCATGATTTGGGCTATAGTTCTAAAAACTGTTTGCCTCTATGAACGTCCACTTTTCCCCTTCTTCATATTAAACATTTAACTCTAAAGTGAATATATTTTGAAATATTGAAGCAAGGGGTGTGTGGGAGAGGATATTTGTGAAGACAGCAATTTCTTGGGCAATATTTTCCTGTAAATCAACATAAAATCAAACTACTTGGTCTGGACACACCAAATCTGATGTTCTGCATTTGATATGTTTTAGATCTATCTCTTTCTGTACTTCTGAGAGATTTATTTATTTATTATGATGGTGTGATTACTGGAGAACTCTCTGGGATTTTCATGTCTGACCCTAACTGCAGCAATAACTCTTACAAAGTCCCTTTTCGCTCTCTTTTATTCACCATTTAAAAGCCTCTTCCAAGTCTCCAGACTCCTTCAGCCATCCTGGCCCTGGGGAGCTCCAGAAGGCTGTGGCAACGATGCAGAAACAAGTCATTGACCATGTTCATCTGCTTTTGCTCAACACCATTGTACTGGTGTGATGCCAGTTGAGGGGCTGAACTGTTCTGTTTTTGTCAGGCAGAAGGAAGCTTCAGGGCCTTTCCCGGCCTCTCAGTGGATCCAGAGGAGTTCTGAGCAGGGGATATATAGCGAGTTGCACCATGGAAATTTGTGGTGGAAATTTCACATGCAGTTCTGAGGCACTCATCAACATGAGGTTAAATGAAAAATTAATAATAATCTCTAAAGCACAAACACACATGAAACATAAGTTAAGATGACCAGTATTTTCTTAAGAAGATGAACTAATTTCTGATTCCTTTTGCTAACCATTGGTGCAGCAAGTTTTTCTTTGGCACCTGGTCAAATATCATTGCTTAATCCAGCTTCATTTATTCATTTCACATAGTTATGACTGTGGATTATGATGACTTCAGAGTTCAAAGCCACTACAATTTGTCTACAAGGTTACCGAGAGATGTATTTTCAAAGATTGAGCTTTTCTAATGGGGATACTGAGTGGTGTCAGGCTGCATTTAGCAAGAGAGTGAAGTAATTTTTTTTGCAAATACTGGGTGATGGCTGGTTGCTGCACAATACCGGCAAAAAGGAAGAACCAGGAAAGCAGGAAGAACAGGAGTAATTAAAATCCTAAGCCAGTGATACCCTCCAAAGCCTGCCATGGCAGCGGCCTGGCAGTGGAGTGGCAATGGGACATGGGCTGAGAGTTTTGGAGAGCAAACCAGGACACAGCACTGCAGAGCAGCTGTGGCTGCAGCCCCCTCCCAAGCACCTTACACAGTGAACGATCTATGGCTGAGCTCCTAATAGCGCACTGTAAGAGCTGTGGAAAATGGATTATATGTATTCCATTAAAAACATTAGTTTGATTTACTCTTTAGAGAAAAGTACAAGAAATAGCGCTCTACCTTCTCTGAATCCAGTGGCAAAATATTCATTGGCCTTGTGAACAGCATCAAGCCTTTTTCTTCAAATATTGAATCATGCCACAAAAACATAGAGAAACTCTATGGCTGATGTATTTTGTGAAGAAAGACATTCCAATTTCTGGGGTAAGTACCTAAGCCCTCTTCTGCAAGAAGCTGAATGATGTTCCCTGTCAGGAGCACACCCCAGCTAAGCACTCTCAGTGCTGGTAAGAGCCCCAAATCTCTTTCGATGTCAGTAACTTGTGTAATGCATTGCCTCACGCTGCTGCTTTGACTAAGTAATGCATTATGTATATCTTGAGGTATGGTGGTTAGTGTAATATTTATGCATATAGGTATCTGTGAGAGTCACCTTGAGTATGGCACAGCCTGCAAAGAGCAGATAAACAGCATTAGTGCCTGCAGTGAGCGCGGCACCCTTACAGGTACTTTACTGCAATCCAGCATCAAGACTTTACCTAAAAAAGTTACAAATGATGTAAGTTCACTCATTGGTTAGTTTCCTAATGATTCCTCTAGTAAGGAAAGAAGTGTAATGTGGGATCTCATCTAAAATACATGCTTTTAGACTTCAGCAGCAATCAGTATTTTAGAGACATGAATGCGATTATTTAAACCACTTGAACTCTTCTCCCCTGCTTGAAGAAAGCAGGAAGAGTGAGAAAATAGCAGACAAAACTGGTGCTGATAAATGATGCTTCCATATAATGAGTGCTGCATATAGTTCTGGTCTTCCAGCTTTACCATTTTGAAGAAAGAAAGTATAGATAGGTGTGACAAAGGTAGCCAGAAGTGTGCTAAACTTCTGTGTAAGCAAAGACTAAATAAGCTAGGAAATTTTACTTCTACAAAAAAGGATGAATGGGAGGTATGTCTAGGAGTGTGTGTGGGGGAGAGGGGCTGTAATGGGCTTTTATACTTCTGCAAGTGCCATGGAAATTTAAAAAGGCCTGCTTTCATTACATTAACCTTGGAGAAATTAAATGGATCTTTCAAAACAAGCCAAAACATGGAAAACCTATACTCATGTGTAACCTGTTGGTACATTCCTTGCTATAGGACCTTGTGGATGCCAAAACTCTATATGGTTAAAAATTGGTTAAATAAACTTATAAAAGAAAAGGATACATCATCTTTATTAAAAACAAACAAACAAAAACGCTCAACCAGCCCAAAAGACATCAAGTCCACCTCAAGTTTAGGATGTCCCTGATTGGCAGATTTGTGCAGGATGGGGAAATATTGGGAAAGTGTCATACAGCAGCCTTTGCTACTTCCTCTGTGAACACATATTATTGGCTACAGCTGGGACAGGGCATGGGGATCTCCTGGCCTTGCTCTGGCCTTGTGCTGTCATTCAGGTGGTCCTACTTTATTAAACATAGCCCTAGAGCTGAGGGTTGGCTGACACCAAATTGGCTTTCAGTAGGGGTTGAACTCTTGCCAGTAGCTGAGTAGCAGAGGGACACAGCCACAGACAGGGCCATTGCTGCTGCCATCCCTTTGAGCAGCGACTATCTGGTCTGGATGACAATCAGAGCTCAATGTGACAAAGCGTAGGCGGGGCAGGCACAGCTTGGTCACTGTCCTCACCGGGTTGTTTAATTCCAGGAATCTTCTTAAAAATGTAGGTTGAACATTGGTGGTACGCAGGGATGCTCTTGCTGTGGAAATGGCAGTAAGTGTTCAGCTCTTCTGAAACATGCCTCCGGCAACAAAGCACACCCAGGCACTGAACAACGTGCCAGTGTATCGATCTCAAGCTGAGGTACCTCCATTGCTCCTTCAGCTCCTGAGGCTTTTTCTGAAGTTTTCCGTCCAGATAATGAAGAGGTCCAACCCTCCTGAGATTAGAAAACCTGATGATTTCATGGTATGAATCAAATCTAGCTTAAGGCTCAGTCTTGCTATTCCAACTTCATTATTGCTATATATTTCAGTGTGTGTGTAAACCATCTAATTTTCAGCTACGTTATTCTCAGGGTAGAATCAATACTGGCTTGATCCTGTTTCGCAGAACAAGGGTTAGCACTTCTGATGAAGATGAAGCAAACAGAGACCTGCCCTTTTATTTTGAAGAATGAAAACAAGGCAAGTTTGCCTTTAGAAGTGTGTGTTTTCTTGTGTTTATAGCAACTCTCTGTCCTTAGGTTGTTACTTTCTTTCTTTTTATTTTTCTTTTTTTTTCTTTTTAACATAAAACAGGATTGCTTCCTGGCACACAGCACAGAAAACAGAAGAGGCTCACTGGATAAAAGCTCGGTGGTTACCTGCTGCCTTTAACCTTGTACTGCAGTGTATTCTCTGTGCAAATACTCTACCACGGCACCTTAACAAGCCGCTGATGGGAGGAATCCTTCTGTCTCATGTATGGTTTGTAAACCCCTCACTCCCACGGACAAGCCAGACTTCATGAAAATCATCCCACTCAGATCACCAGATTGACTCATGTAATTAATGACCCAAGACAGGAAGAGGTGAATTCAGATATTGGCCCAAAATAATTATTGCCATCTAACCACTTGTTAAATATGTAATTTTTCAATTTCATTTAGTTCTTTTCTTAGTGCCAGCATTAGCCTAGCAACCATCATGCTGCAACAATTTTCCCTTATTTTTGCTGTATGTGCTACAATCCCTTGCAGTTGGATGGGGCTGCATTAGGCACTGACATTTAGATCCCATAATTTTTACTAACAAGCGCTAGAAGTAGTTCAGTAGTTGTCTGCACCACACCAGTGGTGCACCTTTCGTCATCTTTTCTGCTCTTTCCTGAGCCACAACAATGCCATTATTAGTGCTGACAAATAAAGAGGCAGGAGTATAATTGTTGGTGATAGTGGGCAAGAAAAAGCTGCTTTTCCCATTCCCAGAAGAGAGCATTTTCTGGACAGAAATACGAATTCTCGCCTGTTTCCCAGGGGCTATTGAAGGCTGGAAACACAGACACAATGGCCACATTTGGTGACTTAGGCCTGCAGGAATATACACCGCTCTTGGCATGATTATTATTTAACAGGGTATTGTTAAAGATTCAGTGAGCTAGGGATCTTTTAAGAGGGGGCCATTAAACACCACCAATAATTGGGCTTTCCAAGCCCACACACCATTACAGTGGCTTAATGGTGGCGAGTTTTCTGCAACAGCATTGGTATCAAACAGATAATAGTGCTAAACTGGGCCTTGGAGACAAAAACTTAATAGGACAGGAACATAAGTAAGCCCTTTTTTTTCACCATGGCACACCATGCTGTTTTTTCCTTTCCTTTCACATCCGCTTTTCTTATTTTTCTCTCTGTTTCCAGGCTTGTGTTTGATAGTGTATGCCTGCTTCTGCAGCATGGCTACTGCATCCTCTTTTGGACTCTTGCTCTCTGCCATCCCAACATCTCTACCCAGCCCAGTTGATGCGTCGTGGGGGGAGTGCGATGGGGTTATCAGTATCCCTGGGGAACCACAATAAGCCACTGTGAAATGGGCTGCTTCTACTAGCGTGGGGACTGACATCCTCAGCGTACTCCCAGTGCACCAGCAGTGTAGTTTGCCTGGAAAATCTGTCAGGCAAAATTTGTTAGGTTTTTCGCAGCTCTGATTTCTCTATCCCCGAGAGTGTCTTTGCTAAGAGAAAGCATTGATTTTTGCCATCCAGCACACACACGTATGAATATGATTCATTCCACCCCATTCCTCAGAATAACTTTTGTGAGTTGTTATCCCTGCTAAAATGAGCCTTTTCACAGTTCTGTATTTCCACCTAGCACACACAAAAAAAATTTACCAGAAGTGAAAAAAAAAGCTTTCCTTGGCTTGAGAAGAAATTTTGTGTTGTTGTAGGGAACTCTCTCTGAAGAAATAATGGTTAGCTTTATATTACATTAGTTTATATGTAAACCTAGTGCCATATTTTTTTGGTGTAAATAGAGGGTCAGCAGACACAGGCATAAATGGTTTGAACCAAAAGTCCTCTTCATACCATTATACTATACTGAAGTAAAATGTATCTGTCAAAGGCCAGATTCTACCACACTCACTAAAAATTTAAAAATCTGGCTAAAAACCCAATGGCTTATTTAATGATAAAACCACAATGTTTCTTTGCATTAGGATTTTCCCGAGTGTCTACTCATTCAACTTTAGTTAGTAGATTGTTTGGGGACTTTTTGTGCAACTTTTTCGTAAAGATTTTTAAGTGGTACGTATTTATATGTTAAATTGATGAACACAAATATATACTAAATAAGTAGACACTCTACAAAGCGAAAAAAAACTTAGCCCAGCAAGATTTAGTAAAGAAATACTTGTGTATTTTTCTGGAAAAAAAGTATGTAGAGTTAAAAATTGCATAGTTTGCTCCTATCCAGAGATATGGCAGGATCATGAGACTACACCATGTACCTGCTGTTCTCCTGTTTTCCCTCATTTTCACTCCTCCACATTAAAGAAACTGCAGAATCACATGGATTGTGAAGTGGCTGGACCTCAGCAGGAGACCTAGCTTTTTTTCCAAGGCTGGATTGACATGGTACTGTGTCAACTGGTACTGTTTTTCAAACTTGTGTTTAAAGTTTTTTGGTGAGAGGGCTGTGAAGCTTCTTTGTCTAGTTCTCACTGCCCTTACTCTAATGAAGTTTTCTCTAATGTGTAACATCAATCTCCATTGCTGCAGTTTGTCATCTCTCTACAGATAATTAAAAATTGACTGTTGCCTTCTTTGCAGCAGTCCTTTATGTATCTTTTACTGTTTCTCTGTAGGCTAGCAAACCCTGAGTGCACAGGCTTCCTTGTAAGCTGTATTTGCAAGATGTTTGCTCATTCTTCTTTGGGCTTTCTCCATTCAGCCACACCTTTCCTTGAAGAAGGACGCCCCAGAACAGAGAGGACTTCCCTCCAGCTGGTGCTACAAGTGCTGAGTATGGTAGGATTATTCACTATGTATTACAAGCCATGTTACAGACTAACTTCACTAGCATTTGCCTTTGGAAGAGTAGAATGTACTCATCTCGATTAAGTATTTTTCTAAAGACCTGCTATCTACCTACTTGATATCTCCTGTACATCTATGCACTTTATCTCTGCTGCTTAGATTTACAACTGGGTGTTATATGTATAGGTTCGTATACAATATTTTCCGTATCATTTCTCCAATGTGTGAAACTGTTCTTGGGATAGCTCAACAGGATCATTTGACATACAGTCTTGAGGCTTATGTGATCCATGTATAGTACTTGAATGCATCTTTTCTCCCTTTGCACTTTTCAGCCTTTTCACATCATTCAGTTTTCAGAAAGACAACTAGCTATGGCTCAAAAATTTCACCAGCTGGGTTTTGAAGGTTCATCAGGCATATCAGCCAATAATTTCCAACAACCTGCTAGGCAGATGATTTGCAATAATCAGAACTATCTAAGTACTTTTTGATCTTGTCTTGGAGATCACAACTTAGCTGATTTTGTAACTTATTATCTTTCCTTTCTGATTTTCTCAATGGATTAAGTTGTGCTTGTGCCCTTGATAGAGTTTCTTCAGGAAACCAACCAACCTCCATAATTCTTCCTGTTCTTACATTCATCTTCCGGGAGAGATGTTTTGAGATTACTGAAGTCTGCACTCCTGAGGCCAGCTGTTTTTCTTTTGCCATCCTTTCTCTTATAATCCCAAAAAGCAGGAATGAGGCTACTTCATGGCACCTTTTGGCAAACTGGCTTCTACCTTGCTACACTAAAGCTTCCTTCTAGCATTTAGACACATGTTTATCATCAGAGCTTCCCATCCCATTCTCTTTTACCATTTTGACAGAAATAAATATAACCGGTACAATCCATAGCCTCCAGGGTAGCTAGTGTCCCATTGTGCTGTTTTTGCAATAGATGTCCTATTCCAAAAAGTCCAGTGCTTGGGTGACCACACACAAAAAGGCTTATCTACCATATCAACTCCAGCACTCTGTTTGCTTTGACTTCCTCCCCCCTCCCTTTTTTATTAAATCCCCAGCTATGGTATCACACAAAAATTTTTGGAAAGTTTAAATCATTGAGAAGGAAGTCTTTGTGATGTACATTTTTTTTTATGCACATCATCCAGAAATGCAGAACAATTTATTTCTTTTTCATGGTTTCATATTATCTACCTAAACTTTTATATAAGCAACCCAAACTTTGCTTAGCTTTTGAATGGGTAGTTTAATTTCATTTATGAGTTCACATTGTAAAACTCAATGCAGAAAAGATATAATCTGGATTATATGCCAGATCAATTCATGAAGGAGCACGCCCTTTTTAAAAAGCTAATAAGTACCACAGAAGGTGAAACGATAGAAATAGTAGATTTTAATTTTTTATATAAGGTGTCATCATTTATGTGAAATTCAAAGTTACACATGTGAAACAACTCAT
Source organism: Limosa lapponica baueri (assembly GCA_002844005.1). Lineage (NCBI taxonomy): Eukaryota > Metazoa > Chordata > Aves > Charadriiformes > Scolopacidae > Limosa > Limosa lapponica. Next base: position 1,137,040 of record KZ505707.1, on the reverse strand, counting down.
ACATACACAGATCGAGTAGATCTAATTCAAGTTCACAAATCTTCATCCTCAGCTAACTAATTATTAGTCCATGATTGTGGTCTGTTAGAGTTTAATTGTCTTACTGGAAAATTAAGAACTGAATTTATGATTACTGTGCACAAAAGAAATGTTAAAGTTGAAAAATACCTTTTCAGCTAAGAGACAGGATTCCCGTAGATATGACAGTAAGGTTCTGATATATTGAGAAACCCACCATAGTCACAAAAAAAAGGTGAAATAGAAACTGATAGGGCAGGCTAAGAATAGTAGCTATAAGGTACACAGGCTGCAACGCTCATTCTCATCTCTGTCTGAAGTAAGACTTATGCTGTAACAGGAAAAATTGCTGAAGGTTGAGGAACCTTAGTTGCACACAAAATAAGCAATGCGCGTTTTTCTTTTTTTTTTTCATTAGAGAAAACAAATTGTTTTACCAAGTGAACTATCAATTGTTTAGACATGGGAATTGCAAGTAAAGGGATGAAACAAGAAGGTACCAGCTCAGAATCTGTCCAGCAGGAGCGCTGGAAGCCCTGCAGAAATGTTATTTAAAAAAACCCTTAAATAATCCAAAATTTGCATTTCATAATGGAGAAATAAATAAAATCTTCTGTAAAGTATGAGAAGCTTTTCTGAACAATTAACCTATAGTAATGATGTTCTGACATAGCAAAAATTCAGAGGCAAAGACCACTAAGGACATGGGTTACTGAAGAAATTCTATAAAATTGATTATGTACTGCATGGAGACCTGGGTCATCATTTTGTCTTATTGCAATGTCTCTTATTCTTTCGGTTCAGTTAAACCTGCAAACAATTAATCTCCAGAGCTTTAATATTTTTAAAAAGAGACTCATGCACAGAAGATGTCTTAAGGCGTTTGTTCCATCAGGCTGGGTTTGAAATCCTTATTAAAAAATATATAAGGCTTACTTGATAAGAAAACCTTCTTCAGAGGGAAGAATTTTTCTTCAGCTTAAAATCTGAAATATAAAATTGAGAATAAAATAGTGAAGAGGCAAGTCATGAAGCAAGGGACAGAAAAGAAAAATGACTGTGAACATGTTCTGCTGAAACTGTTAGTTTTTATAAGGAAAAGTAAACCTAAATTCTCTGTTAGTAAGCTACTTAGAATTATTTATTCTGTTAAGGATTTTTTGTGGAAAATCTGAGGAAATAACTTGAAGAAGGAAACTTATTTTGAAAGCTGCAATAATAAATCTTCTTTGATTGAGTAATGAAGAGGTAAACAGAAAGGAGTGGGATGAGAGGGCTTCAGAGATCAGAATACACTTTAACATATGAAAAAGAAAAAGAGATCATAGCACTCAAGTTGTAACTTGTAAATAGCTATGGCCAAACTCCGGCTGGTTTTGTTATGGGCATGGCTGGCAGGAACTGGTAGTGAAATACCAGTAGAGGGGTGGGTAAATACAGTGTGGATGAAGTTCTGAGCACTGAAAGGGAGTACAGTAGTTCTGCTTTTTGCACTTTGCCAACTAAAAGCATCACAAATTGTGGCATGTGGTGACAGTTGGGAGCTCAAGGTTTCATCAGCATCCACACTAATTCTTTCATATATGTATAAAAGTGTATACGTATTTAAAAAGTGTAACCAAAAGTCCTTGCGTTGCATCCTGAAATCCTGGGGTATTAACCCAACTTGCTGTGATCTTCCATTTCTATGCATCATATCTAGCCTATCCTGTGCTGACATTTGTGGGGAAGAGTGACATCAGGCGCTGGCTGGGGGCCCACCTGGTAGCAGGAGACCTTTGCGGCACGAGCCAGAGGACGAGGTGCAGAGCCCTCCCCGGGACAGGCATCAGGCAGATGGCCTGGCAGATATCCTGTGCCACTGATGGGCAGCCTGGCATCCGGGGCCTCATCTGCGAATGACAGTACATATTTCATTTAACTTTTCTAGCAGGCTTTGGGAAGGGATGCGCTTGTAGAGGATGGCTGGAACACTTGTGAGAAATGGTATAAATGAGGGCAAAGTTTTAAAGGATGAAGCTTTGAGATGTTTGCTTCTAGAAAACCCTGATGCAACTTTTTCCTTCATGTTAATAATAATCTTCCCCTTCACTTGTGGGTCAGGATTTTTGTTTGGTGCTACTACTTCCTACAAAATAAATGTTTTCTAGATACAGACTTGGAAGGAAAATAATGCTATATTCTAAATTATTTTTTTAAAAGCTGAAATTATCATGAAATGGAAAAGGATGGACACTGCTGTTGCAGTGGTTCATGGGAGGAATTCAGGTAAATATGAGATAGGCAAGTTATTCTTCCGTCTATTGTTGTGAAATTGGATGGTGGATTTTGACTTGAAATATGAGTGGTGATGTGACTGAAGCAGTTCAAATAGGCAAAGGTTGCATGTCTCTAAATAAGTGCAATAGTGCTGCAGTGATTATCTTCACCTCACCACTGCGATACATTTAGGATGAAGATGATGGGCATTTCCTGCTCAGAAAACTGCATTCTACATCTTCTGTGCTTGGCACAGCATAAGAGCAGTGGCAAGCAGGCAGAGAAATAGAGAGTGGTTATATACTCTTGCGATATAATGTTCACTGAGGAGGCATAATCAATTGCAGAAGGTGAAATTATTTGTCAGTAGCTTGGACCTTCAGAGGAGCTGTGAATTTGAGTATAGATGAAAATCAATCCCTGTATCTTTTGTATTCGATTACAGGAATGAATAACTAGACCTGAGCTGAGGGTTGACCCTCTTCAGGACTAGGGCTCATATTTTACTTGTGGGTAGAGGATTGTGTTTGGAGTACTGTTTAATAAGGTGAGCATCTTGCTGATAAGGCGTATGATTGGTGCTTGCAACACAGCTGTTCAATTTTCGGATTTGTCATTGAATTTCAGTGATTTTGAACTAGTTCTGTATGAGCTTCATCAATATAATGCTTGATCAGCTGAAGCAAGAAACAGAAAACGATCATTTAGCAAATTCAGAATATGGATGCAATTACTCAGATGGACAATGCCAGGCCTTACATTGCTCCATTCGATCATGATGGGTGATGTTATGAAATAAAAGCTCATCACTGGTTCCATTCTCTTATAGATTTTTTAATAGAAATATTCTGTAAGACAATTTTAAAATACATGCACTTATCAAGTACCACATAATGAGGTAATACTGACTGCTGTATGCTGCATAAAAAAGAGAAACTCAATCTGGCCAAAGAAATTTAGGGAGAAATGGATTACATCCACAGAAACCTGAGGGCATATTTAACTCTACAATATCTGTAGCAAGCAGAGTTTTTCCATGTCATTTAAGAAGATGAACAAAAGTAATGTTTGTCTCCCACAGATTTTCAGTAGGATTTACATGAGGACCCCATCTAAGAAGAACTAAGTTTATTTTTATGGTTTTTAATTTACTAATATTCAATGCTTCATTGTGTAATACCTAAAGGGGATATGGTATCTCAGAACAATGTTTTATTTGAGGAAGAAAATAAGAAACACAACACAATGTTGGAAATGGAAAAGCAGAGCCTTATTTTACCATATTGCAGGACATGTTTACTACCAAGCTGCTTAAAAAAAAATTAACAACATGAAGTCAGTTTTTCACCTGTGCAGAACTTTGCCTGAGGGCAGTGACAGGGATGAAAATATGGCTCTATGTCATCTTCTGCTGCAGATCTCTCTACTTTCCTGAGTACAATTTGAGCTAAAACTCTGAATATTAATCTCTACCCTTCCTCACTACAGACTGGACTGGCCATTTTAATGGCCAGAATTCCAGTATTTCTTTTTAAGAGTTAAAATACTAAATAGCAACATACTGAAATTGAGAATAAGTACTTTAATGATATTATGCAGTCACTGGCTTTGGTTGTTAACATAAGATTTAATGCGGTGCAGAAAAGGAATGGAAGAAACTGTAAGAGAGAATTTCTTTATGAAGCTCTGGTGTGCAAAACTATTGAAATTATGACCTGAGAACCATTTATTTGTTGCAGTATCGTATGCACTGATCTCTTTTACAACCTATTAGCATCCTTTTATTTGTACCTTTGGCCTTAAGTGGTCAAAAAATGATCTGACTTCCTTGTTTACCACAAAATATCATAAATTCAGAAACAGATGATGTATCAAATGTCAGCTAGAAACTGAAACACGGGAGGTTCTGGCCAAACATAAGGAAAACCATTTTTCCTGTGAGGGTGACTAAGCACTGGCACAGGTTGCCCAGAGAGGTTGTGGAATCTACATCCTTGGAGGTGTTCAAAAGCCATCTGGACATGGTCCTTTGCAGCCTGCTGTGGGCGACACTGTTTCAGCAGGGGGGACACAAGATGATCTCCAGACATGCCTTCCAATCTTAGCTACTCTGTGAATACTTGTCTGTTATCTACCGAAAGTTCAGACTGGTTCCATATCTTCATAGATGGAACATGAAAGAAATTAAGTAAATCAGTTTATTTTAGCCCTGATAGCATGGGAGAAAAGGATAGAGAGAAAATCTGGGAATTCCAGCTCACTTAACTTACTTTACAAACTCATTAAATATTGCACATAACAATCCGCAGTTCCGAAGCTGAAGTCTTCTAAGGTTAAAGTGACAAAACTGCAGAAAGTCAGGCCAGTGGATAGAGTGTTTTGTCTACACCAGTTATTGTTTTATTGTTAGTCCTTTCCTTGCAAGAGTGTTAAAATTCACCAAAATAAGTAAAGCAGTTATTTGTTAATGTTTCTAGGAGAAAGGGGTCTTCTGGGGGGCCATAAGGATCAGTGAACTCTCACTCTACACTCTTGGTAATGCTCTATCACATCTTTTTTCATTTGAGTTTCTGATCCATTTTGACAACATCTTACATATTCCTGTCTTAAAGGTCAAACCTGCTTCTTGCCAGCGATAACTGACAAATGGAAATATCAGTGTTTTAGAAAAATGACATCCATAATAGGTTAATCTCATCTTTATCAACTAAACTTGATAGGATGCTCTTGAAAAGTGATTGGGGATATTCACCATAAGCATTTCTGAGTCTGTGAAAAGCTCAACTTAAGCTTCCGTTATAACAGACTGTAAACCCAATCAATGTGATATTTGAAAAATATTGGTGGATCAAGGCAGATGCCAAGTTTTCACAGTCACTTAGGATTACTCCATCAATGAATTGCACCATCTGCAAAGGTGCCCTCCAGAACAGAACAGTTTTTAAAGGACCTTACTGTCAAAAGAGCTCAAAAACGAAGTGCAGTTTATTTTTTTAATGTGTTTCTGGATCTGAATACTAGACAAAGGAATTTTAAAATATCTTGAAAAAAACCTGAACAAACTCAGTATATTTCATGCATGACCACAGTGGCATTGCAGGATTAGCTGGTGCATTCGATACGGTAAAATTAGTATGGATACAAAGACTGAGAACAAGGATGACTGGCATAAGAAACAGGAAAACTAAATGGCCCACAACTCTTGACAAGGAACATCTCTAGGCCCAATGGCTCACTGTTTCCCAAAGTTCAAGAACTAAGGGTGACCAGATGAAGTTATCACGTGACTGACAGGTTGAAAAATGAGAGGTATGTAACCCACTGAGCATACCACCCCAGGCTACTGCTGAAGCTCACATGAATTCAAATAGCAATCAATCAGACATTCAAGGAAAGAAAAAGAAAACAAAAATCAATACTTACTAAGCAGAAATCTCTGTTATGACCCAGTAAATTTCCAATAAAAAGAGGGATGTAGCCCAGGAGACACTAGGCCAATCTTCACAATAAGGTGGCCGTAGCCTTAAACTTTGCAGAATCTTTTACGGCGCCGCTGCCAGAGACTTGTGACTGGGCTGGGCAGACCCAATGATATGGCAACATATTTTTTGTTGCTTCTTGTGGGTGCGTTTTAGTGCTCTGTTTTAGGATGGTAGATGACATCAGGTAAATTACAGCTTCTTTGTAGGAAAAGATATTCCTTTTATGCTGAGTAGGAAATAGTCGATCTGTTGGGGAAAAAAAATAATAATTGTAATTTACATAAACACTCTTAAAAGGTACTTTCCCTCCAGTATGTCTGTATGTCCGGGCTCCTCAATAGCCAAATGAGTTTGGGAATATAGAATCATAGACTCACAGAAACATCTAAGTTGAAAAAGACCCTTAAGATCATCGTATCCAATCATTAAGTATACTTACCTTTTGCTATGATCAGAAGGGAACTTGAATCAAATTTTATTTGAGTTTTTGAAATAAACTGATAACACATCTCTATCCTTCATCATATCCCAGCTTGTCATTTCACTTCCAATTTTTGTCAGGATCCGAGCTGGGAATGCAGAGCATCTCAGCAGGATTTGTTTCTGTGAGTGGGAACAAAAGTGGTAAGAATCGAATCCAAATCTAAAGGAATTTCTCTCAAAATTTAGCATGCTTTTAAAGGTTCTAGAAATAACAGTGTTTGATAGCTGCATCTACCCTTGATATAATCTTGCCCTGATTCAGAAAAATGACTAAGCATATACTCAATTTGAAATGCGCCCATGCTTTTTCAGCCAAGAGAAAAAAGAACAGAATCATCACAAAACACTAAAGTAAATGCCTGCACATATAATGATACATTTCGCCAACACCTATATTGGGTACGTGTGTCTCCATTGTTCTGCAGAAGTTATCCTAAAAGGAGCCTCAAAAGGACAGATGATATTTTTATATCAAATGGGGTTTGGGCTGCCAACAAAGATTATATGGTATTGGGTTTTGGAGTGCCGTGCGCTTCAGGGTGTTCAAAGTTTAGGCCAGCTTAGATGCAGTACATCATCCTCTGTAGACTAGATTTGCTTTGAAGGCTGAGAAAGAAAATGCAGAATTAAAACAAATAAAAGTAATCTGACTCTGTAAAGGATCAATCTAAAAATGATATACAGAAAAAAATTAACTATGCCACTCCATAAATAATGGTAAAGAAAACAAACAGTAAATTAAAATTATTCTTTATGAATACAGTTCAGAAAGAGTTACTGTCAGAACTGTACACTTATGCTGCGAAAAGCATTCATTGTAGATGCTGTAAAAATGCTGCATACAATTTATAGATTCCCTTTTATTATGTTAAGATGACACTAACATGGTACCATGATTATTAATTATAAGAGTGTAAAAACCATCTGTGACTTGGCCTCTCTTTATTGATAGAAAAGATGTGCTGAAGGCTGCAGTAACGTATGGATAGTTTCATTCATCACTATATTACTCCAATTTTCAACTGATGTAACATAATATTACAGCAGCATGAATATGAAGTAGCCCAGGGGGGAGTCAGTCCTCTGGTCTGCATTATTCCAGAACAATAAGCAGATGACATATGGGTAATAGCATTATGTTCTCTAGGAGAGATGGTAAAATGTGAAATAAGACACAGCATCTTCTAAGCAATTCGACAAAGTTTAATTTAAAAGGTGTGATCTTGCAGCTGTCCAGCAGATGCCCACTAAATATTAGAAAGGCAAATGGTTGTAGCCCAAGTCACCCTCATGGTAATTGGACGGTATTGACAGTCTAAAGTAAATGCCTGTCCTTGTCTAAGTCAATTGCACATTGGATGTGGGTGTCAATTTGGATGGGGGAATGACTTCATCCTCCAAGTACTCTTCTGTGCAGTCTATCACAATTACTCAGTCTGCATTTCACATTGCTCAGAGAAATGCCAAAACTAAAACCTTGAGGAGCAGACCTTAATCTGGCTATTTAAGTAAATTCAATAATCTCCTCCTTTAATTTTGTTTTGAGAAAGTCCTAATTGATTTTGAATTTACGTAACCAGAGTTAATCCAAAATATTTCTCTTCACACCACTTTCAGTCCTTACATAGATTATAAAACACTTTTTTTTTTTTTTTATTTATTCATTCCCTAGCTGGTAAAAAAAATGAAAGGAGTGAGAGATACTGTGAGTGGAGCTCAGTGAAGGCCAATTGCAAAGTTCTTCTCTATCACCTTGGAAATAATGAGGGAGAATATTGCCCAACAGATAAAAGATTGAACTGATGTAGATGCCTTGTGAGGAATCTATAAGGAATTCCTGTATATAGAAACCAAGTGAGTAGCAAGGATGTAACTTAGAAATTCCCTAAAGACATTTTCCCCAAACATAGGAAGAAGCATTTTCTAATATTATTAGAGGTTATTAGTATTGCTATTATTAGTGCTGTTATCATTATAACTTTTGCCCTGGGCTCAGGTCAGCTACAACAATTTCTACAAGGTTATCAGGATTGCTGAATGTTTCCTTTTCTGCTCAGTGATGCTCAGCAGTCTTATTTCTGGTCAAAATAATTTTAGTGGGAACTATGGAGCATAAAAGTAATGAGACCAATTTTCATAAAGACATCTTTCCCTTGTGAATGCAATGTGCAATCACAGCAGAGCAGTGGCAGCATCTCACCATTTGTGTTTCCAAAGTAAAAAGTGTTAATGGTGCTTAAAAACACCCTGGTTGAGTCTGTGTCCAGTTCAGGTCATCTTTGTTGAGGAAACAGGAATTCAAGCAAAAATATTTGCAGAGAAGGGCTACAAGTATTTTTAGGTAGAAAAGAAAGTCTATGACTCTGAAAGCCACTCAGAAAGCTAAGTTTGGCAGAGGCAGTCTAAAAAGGGATATGCATCCTTTTTAATACATATGTTGTGGGAAGAAGTATGCAAGATAAAAGACAAGCTGGCAAATGAAAAACAATTTGGAGAGAGAAATCAGAAAAGCAGTTTGCTCATGTCTCTGGACTGGCCTTCTAATTGCTGCAGTGGTGGAAAATACTTATAGCTGGATCTTGAGAAGTTCCTGGTGGGTCCAGCTTGACACTGGTGGTACCCTGCGCGGTCCTGCAGACTGGCTTTGGCTACTCAGAAGCTGTTATCCATTTTCGCATGTTATAAAACACAACTGTCAGTAACGGTTGTGTAACTGTACATGTACGTGCTCAGGCACATGCCCGGGGTTGACTTTTGGTCCAGTTCCAGACGGAGCATGGGACATGATTCCACTCAAATGCTGGTTTTCTATTAGCAGTTTCAGCACAGTACAGCTCTGAAATATTTTTAATATGAACCAGTCTCTTCTTTTCTTTCTCTCAGGGACCTAAATGAGCCTCAGTTTTTAGCAGGAAAAGAATTACAACAAACTGTATTCTTTTTCCTCTTATTGGATTCCCAGCTGTAGAAAGAATTAAGCAATGAGGTGAAATAATTGTTTAAAATTACTGAAAATGAATCTTGATCACGACCTCGAAACTGAGAATCATGATCATTATATTTGCATTCTCATGAATGTACATGAAGTTATTGTTGTGTACCAGAGTATATATTTGTGTATTAACTTTATCAAATTTAAGTGTTTGTGATATCTCAGTGAGCATGAAATGTAGTTACTTGGTTGCACCTGTTCATAATAATTGGATTCAATATTCATGAATGATTTTCCAGTAACCATGTGCATGAGCAACGATCATTAGGACAGGCTTCCAGCTCCCCAAATGTTGTACTGCAAGTGATCTGTGAGCTCTGTGAAAACAAAGGTTTATAAAGTACCAGCTGACATTTTGAAATGTATGCACAGGTGATTTCTTCTCTTGGCCAGGGTAACAAATCCCTGCTTCTTTACAAATGGGAATTCACCTTCATGTAGCAATTAGGAAAGATGGTAAATGGAAAGGGCTGCTATCTAAATTAAAAAAGATCATGCTAAAACTAACAACTGTTAAGTGAGCTGAACCAGAAGCAGCCTGGAAAAGGCAGAGGATTAAAATATTGAAAGTTAAATGTGCCAAGACTTGGAAAAGTCGAAAAGCAAAAATCCAAGTAAGCAGAAGAAAACATAAACCATGAAGATAAGAAGATTATTTAATTTACCTTGAAGTAAAAACATAAATAGTTTGTCTTCCAAGTGACCTTTGTTTATTCCTGAGCTTATCTGTCTTCATCCTGCAATATTTGAAAGGTTGTGGGCCAAACCAGAATACTGTTTGAGCTGATAGGAATGGCACCTCATGTTAGATGAGATAATGTAGCTAGGGGAAGTGCCCACACACCTCTGGAGGGGCCACAGGGTGTGATGTGAAGGTGTCCAGGGATACTGTGATTTATACAACCTGTTATTGTCAGATTAAAAATCTTTACTTGAATCTCACATGTTGGTTCTCGTTAGATCAGATTATTACAATCCTTATACTTGGTGAAATGGTGTCCAAAAAATATTTATTTTCTCCATTTGTCTAGTTCATCTTTTTCTGATAACTGTAATGGTTCAGACATAAGAAATTACTTAAAGATGGAGATATTCTATCTAATAAACCCAGCATCCAGGCCAGAAGATCACTTACAGTAAAATTTGCATTGCTCTAAACATGTTCCAGTTACCAGCACTGTGGATGTAAAATAAATATTAAATATTAAAGCTTATTAAAGGTTTGATAGCCATGCATGTACTGCATGGAGGACCTACTCCTCAATGCAATATGAGTCAGCTATAGCTATATATGCAAGAGTGGACTCCAGCATGGCCTTCCTCCACTCTGTTTGAAATCAGTAAGTTTTAGAGTCTTTCATTGACTTCAAGAGGCTTTGAGCAGGTGCTCAGCTTTCTTATATTAGTATTGTGCAAAATCTTCAGTCCTGAAAGTAGATCATAGTGCTGTTGGGTAATTAGAAATTTGCACATCTGAGCCACAGCAGGGCTAAAACTGAATATCCAAGATGTTATCCAGTGGCCTTTGCTAAAAATGTAACAGTCATGAGATTCCTTTGTATAAAGCAAGCACAGCTTCCCATGAGTAGGTGTACCTATTTACAGTGATTACATTAGGCACTGTGGCTATCTGGTTTTGAATCATCAATGCAAAAGGATGGAAACTAGTCCTTTTTTCCTCCACCTCTGTTTGGGTTAACATTTTTTCTATTTGAAATTTCCTGGACAGAAGTACATGTCTAATACACCAGTAGTTTGGTGTATAGATAATATATATATAATACATATATATAGATAGATATAAGATATATTGGATTTATTGCAAATGAGCAGATGATGTCCAGTATGGCCACTATATCTGGAGAAGTAAACAAACCTCTTGCAATTGATTTGTATGGACAAAGCAAGCAAGTCCCACATTTCTGGACTGAGCAAAACTTGTAGAGTTCCTGTGGTTCCTCTTAGTAAAATGCCAAAACTCATTGCAGATAACATTTCCTACCAGGAAGGAAAAAAAAAAAATAAGGCGAAGAAGAGGCAATGAGGTTCATCCAAATTTCAGCTAGTCCTTTCTAGGCAAATAGCATATTGTACAAATATGCAAAACTTACAGGTTTTGCCTTTCACATGTTGAATGATTGTCTGCACATGTCTAAATTGTTCCACCAACCTTTGAATGTCTAGACCGTCTAATCTAGTATCAGATGTTACAGGGAATAGGCAATTCCCAGTGAGGTGCACAGTTTGAAAGCCCATAGAAACAGTTGGGGTTTTGCTCACCTCTGCTTTACTCTAACTTCACTTTGCTGTGATTCCACTGAAAAAAGGCAAACGTATTGGGAAGATCTAAAATGACACATGGGTTGATCCAAGACCAGCGAGAAGTAGGAATAAGACACTTTAACCCCATGGACTGCTATTCACTCATGTGCAAAGAAAGGGCAAAGAAAGCTCAAGTGGTAATTTCTGTTTTGGTGACATTTCACAACAATATGTGTTTTCTAGAGGTGAAGACTTGAAAAAGAGCACCTTGATTTTTAGATGTGATAAAGACCAAAGCAATTAGCAGTCAGTTCCTTAGATAAACAATCAGTCAGAATGAGCCGGCACGCTGGGGAAATTCAGGGGCTTTTACAGCTTCTGAGGATGGCTAAAAGCAGCCCTACTGGGATTACGCAGCGTAGCTAATACAATGGTTATCAGTTACTTATGGATGGAGGAAGCTCTAGAAATTGAAATACTATTTAATAAGTAATTGATCTTTGCATTGGCCAAGAGATTTTGTTTTTCATGTTCCCAAGCTTTAATGTGATTTCCCCTTAACAAGAGTAGTCAGACTCCATAGAAATGAACATCACAGAAAGCAGACTGAACTGATGCTATATAAGTGACTACATGAATCTGTCAGTTTATGCAAAAAAAAAAAAAAAAAAAAAAAAAGAGAAAAGGAGTTATCAAGAAGAATATCCAAGTTGGCTTTACACATAAATGCAGTCTGTTTTTTTGTCCCTCATTAGCTGTATTTTTGTCTCACAAAACCAGAAGTACTGACAAAATAAATTTTCTTAAAGAAGATAGCTATTTATTGATCCTGAATTCTGAAAACTCATGAGTTTTTGAGCAGCAACTAATAGCCAATTCAGTATTCGTCATTTTGAAAGCTACTTATGAGTTGTATCATCTTGTTCACAGCTTCCACTCCCAAAATTATGAACTTTAGATCACACTATTTATCACAGAAAGCAAAGAATGCAATTTGTTTTCCCATTATGTATTTGATAAAAATGTGTCCCATGCTAATGTCATGAGAAAAGATGACAGCAGGCTTTAGAGCGAAAAGCAGAACAGGTTAGATTTAGGTTATGGTAATGAGATCAGAATGAGATAAAATACAAGATAATACAAGTAGAAGACCATGTGGATAAATACAGGCATTTCTGTAATGGAAAGCTAAATATGCAAAGATTGGGCATCGTTTTTAATTTATCACTTTCATCTCCTTCTGCTTTTGAACTCTAGTTAGTAGCATAATATTGGCCTAGAGTTTTAAGGAAGAAAATGTCAGCAGGCATTATTAATCTTATATATAAAATTTTATAAAAAAAGTATAGGAAAACAACATTGTTTATCTTTGTTTTGAAGCCTGCAGATATTGTGGTTATTTTGCATAATGCATATTGATATCAGTTGCTCTGTTTTTTTTAAACCTAAATGAATATTAAATGCTTATGGCTAGTGTCTTAATACTGCTTACAGAATACAGAGCAAGTTCTCCACCTCACTAACAGCACCACCAGCTGCCCATGTGGCTCCGCTTAACACAGTCAGTGCCAGTCTCCACTTGGACACCCACATCTTTCTCCTCTTGGCAAAGCGTGCTGTGCTTCAGAAGAAAACTGCCACCAAATAAATTGCATAAAATCATAGAATTATTTGGGTTGGAAGGGACCTTTAAAGGTTATCTAATCCAACCCCATGCAATGAGCAGGGACATCTTCACCTAATCAGGTTGCTCAGAGCCCTGTTCAACCTGACCTTGAAAGTTTCCAGGGATGGGGCATCGACCACCTCTCTGGTGGCAACCTAGGCCAGTGTTTCATTGCCCTCATCATAAAAATTTTGTCCTTATATCTAGTCTGAATTTTCCTCTTTCAGTTTAACACCATTGCATGTGTGAATACTAGCCTGCGACACTGAGCTTTGGCCCTGTGCTAGATCCTTCCTCTGATTGTGGCCAAGGGAAGAGAAACAAACTCTGCAGTGTGTGGTTGAGTGCAGTGTCAAGTCCAATGACTGAGCTCCTCTGGTCACATCAGCCTCCCTATGGGTCCTTCGGCTCTGGCTGGCCTGACAACCCACCCACATTTCTGCTGTTATGACTTGGTTTTCTATTTCTGAACTAAAGGATCTCTTGGACAACTTGCAGAAGGTGAGACTAGTGAGTTTGAAATACCCTTTAATGTTGAGAGAAGAAGGTTCTTCAGCATGTCCTTCAGGCCTCCACACACCTGGAGATTATTCACCCCTGTCATTTTGCACCTGCTCTTCAGGAGAACTAATCACTGGTTACAGGTGGTACTGGAGGGTGTTCTGTAAATGTGGGATAGTATCAGTGGGGAGAGTTCAAAGGAGAAGGCACTAGCTGGGATCTACTTTGGGATCCCATACAGAAATGCTGTATTTCCATTCAACATTTCTCAGTCAGAGGCACAAGCTGTGTAACAGAAATCATGCTGTGTAATAGAAAGCAAAAGCTTTCCAGATGCACTAGACTGTCCTTGCATAGGACATCGGCTATCTTGCACAGGTGTATTAGGTCACGTATTTCAGGAAAAGGTGGCCTTATTGGATGCATGCTGTACAGGCAACCTCTGCATTTGCTTGAGAAATGGCTGTGTGAATTGCCTGGCAGGAGCTAGCCCTGATGGCGCTACCAGGGACCTAGAAACCTTGGAGGGGCCTAAAAACGTCCCCCAGTTCTCCATGGCTGTGTCTCTGACTGAGGAATGAAGTCATGCCCACAAACCTGTGCCCTTAAATCAGTAAGTCAGGAGCTGCTGTTGCCACCATGCCTCTCCTCACTAATGGTTTCCTGAGGAAGTTCATAACCTCAAATAAGCCTCCTGCTTGTATCTGAAATAACATACCGTACCATATCATATCATGTCCTTACTGTCTTGTGAGGGCAAGCTCCTCCAAGCTCCTGTTTCCTGTATGCATTTTGCTATCTGTGTTGGCTGGCAAACAGCTGTTTGCCAAAGAAATATTAAGGAAACCACAAGTGGTCCTTGTGATTCTATTTAATACCTTTGTAAGAACTGTGCGAGAGACAATACAATGCAGTCAGCTGCCTTTTGAACTATTTCCCGTAACTGGAATACCATGCTTCTTTTTTCTCAGCTGTACTTTCGCAGTGGCCAGCCTACTTGTGGGTTTCTGTTTTAAAAAGGGTGCTGGTATTTTCTGTCAAAAAAGGAGCTATTGCACTCCAGTTTATTTTGAGGGAAAAAAAAGCTTGTATTTTTTTGTGGATATGTAAACAAGGTTTACATAGAAACATAGCTCCACGTGTTTGTTTTTTTTTTTTTTTTTTTTCACAATAATGCTTTAAGCAGGATGGAAGAATGCCCTGCAGATCTCCAGAACTGTGAAATATGGAATAACTTTTTCTCATTGTTTAAATTCCTAGAGATTTTGCTAAAAGCCTTAAAGATCAGAATTCTTTTTCATTATTGGTAGAGGGTATATTTTTAGCTAGAGGAGGCTAGCAGGATCTGTAAGTTATATTCATTTTGACATTCTTTCAAGTTTTTTAAACTGCTTTTGAATTTTTTCATCTGTGGACAGTGAGATAAATTAAATGCAATCCATTCCACTGTCTCATACAGAAATTCAAATGCTGATTTCAAGCAGTAAACATCTGATCTTTTCTGGTGTTGAAAATAACAGCCTCTCTTAAAACTGTTCCATCTGAGTTATTTTGAACTTTTTCTCTGGCACCTCATCTCACGCTGGCTCACATAAGTCTTGCACTTCTAGATGTATTGGAAACAATAAATTCAATGTGACTTTGTGAGAAAAATTGATAGACTGATTATAGCATGCCAGATCAAAATTCAGAAATGAAACAACCAGTTTTCATCACACTACTGCTTGCTTAAGGGAGAAATTCACACATAGGAAAACTTTAGATACCATAACATACAGAATGTAACTTTATATAGTCTCTCTTTCATGCTTTCTTAGTAATATACGCTATCACAGTAATGTTTACATTAGAGATGGGCTTGAGCTACAAACAACAGATTCGGATTTTGGTTTCATCTAGAAACCTGCAAAATTTTAAGATGAACTTATATCACAGTCTCGAACAACATATGTGGTGGGGAAAAAAGAGTCCTGTTGAAAGAAAATATAGTTATTCTATAGTCTTTAGTGAGTGCAATTCTGGACAAACAGGCATAAACAGTGAAACTGTGGGAATTATAATTGATTTTATCACTTTTAAATAATGTTTCTCAGTATTATTGCATAGTTCCACTTATGCAAAGACTATAAATTCTAAATTTCTATTTAGCTTTCTATGTATGCTGAATATTTTGAAGATTTTTAAAATGAAGTGTAATGTAGTTTGCCAGCACTTGGCAGACCCTTAAGCTGGGAAAATCATAGAAAAAGCAGCCTGGTTAATTCAAGCAGAAATTGCCCTAACGGGAAGACATCTGATTCTTTAAGGTTTTAAAAGCATCTGTCTCGGTGAATACCTCTGAGATAGACTCACTGCAAGTGCCACGGGACAATCCAGAGGGACAGAGTGGTCTGAAAAACCACTAAATGGGAGGGAAAGATGAAAAAAATAGGAGTGAGTGATTTTTCTCTTGTGGGGGATGTGAATCATGAGTTACGCATATTGGGTTAATGCCAAGTTTTCCTTCAAAATACAGAAATAAAAAATACGCATTTCACATTCAAATTAAGAAAAACACATTTTTTTTTAGGGGATGAAAATTAGTAGAAGAGACTGCCTGAAAATCAGGGACAACTAAGGAAAAACAGGGAACACATCTATATTTACTGGTATCTGGCTGCTGCCCCATTTGCACACATAGTACAGAACAGCGGCAGCGTTGTGCCTCTTTCTTGCCTTTTTTTCTCTTGAAAACCAGCTGCAGAGGATGCTAGTCAGGGCTGAGCAGTGTAATTTCAAAAATTTCAATTTAAAATACTGAGAAAATGTTTGAATACTTTTGTGCTCCTCTTCAAGTGAAAGTGTGGAATGATGTGGCAAATGCATACAGTCAGACAACCTTTCTTGTATGTATATGGGGTGCTTATGCCACAGAATTTGGATCAAATACTATACAGCTATTGGTGGCTAAGTGTAATCACCAGCCCCTTGCAGAGCAGTGGTGTTAGATAAAAATCACAAAGCTAGAAAGAGTGATTCAAAAAAATGTTTGTTTTGTTGGTTTTTTATTTCTTAAGGAAACATTGATCATTTACATTTAGAAAATTTCAAATATGTCACACCTCATCAGAGTGTTGCATAATTATCTACAGCTACTTGGTTTCCAAATATGACACAACACAACCTAAGGTCAGTAAGATGAGCATCCCACCTGAAATGTGGCAACAGCATTCATTTCTTCAGTTACATATATGGTGCATATGGTATATATGCTAAATTTAATGACAGTGGATGAAGACACAGTGCCTGCAATTTTTGTTGTATCTTACACAGCTGACTTAACAGGTAGCCTTAAATGTGCTGTTGCCACATAAAATACCGCTATCAGTGGCTCCTTCAATTTTTCTTCATAATTAAAATAACAATAGTAGTCCAATGTACGGAAGGATGCTGACTTCATTTGTAGGAAACATTTTCAAATACTGCTGAAAAAACTACATAAAAAAATACCTGTGTGATTGAAAATGCACACATATTCTGTGGGAACACTACTCTGAAAACATGCACATACATCTCTTCAGTTCTTGAAGGGGATAAACCAGCCAGCACTCTCTTGTGTTTACCCTGCCAATATTTAATATAGGTGATAGCTCCCATTCTTCTTCTCTTATTAAACACTGTTCTTAATCTCAATCTGAATTAGTGGTGTACACTCCAAAACAGGATGAATGCAGGACTCCTGAGAATGATGGATGGCTTTGCTGCTCCAATTCTGGGTGCCGACCATGGCACTTAAATAGAAAGGTCTGGCTTTCCATTTGTCGAGCCCTTAAAGTTTGTAAATACTTTGCAGATAGCTGTGGTTTAGTCTCCTCAAATGTATGCTAGATAACTACTACTTTTTTTTTTTAAAAACCATAATGTTAAATAGAGTTAATAACATACCAACCAACCGTCTTCCCACTTTTTTTCCCCCCCTTTTAAGTTATTTTAAGTGTGTGACCTTTCAGTCTCAATATTACAGTGACATAAGGATCTGCTTTGGATGTTTGCTTTGTGTTGTTATATTTAATGTGTTTAGAATGACCTTCTACCTCCATTAAATTACATATGATCTAGCTTCTCAGCAGGGCCATTTACGATCATTTGTCTTAGATTTCACGTATTGCTTTTCATTGTCCATCTCAAAAATTGCCTTACTTGCACTGACTAAAAAGTGACAAGAAGTGATGGAGTATGCTGTTAGAAACACTTTGGAGATTTCTTTATTCTGGAGATGTTAGTTTATGAGCTGCAGGCCCTCTCAGGATGGATAACTGCATTACAGCAGGGGCAGTCCCACCCTGGGGGACACATGGGGAAGGAGGGGACGGGCCCCATCCTGTCCCCTGTATGCAGCCCAGACCAGTGTCTCACCGTCCTCAGCATAAAGACAAAAAATTCTTCTTTTGGTTTTGCTGATTCCTAGTTGTTTACCTATAGGCAGGGCACCAGTCCCATAATGTGTTTTATTTTAAAAAAAACTTGTGACTATGCTGTCATTTAAAAAAGGAAATGGCCCCTGCCCAGCTTCACTTGCTTTACTTTCCAAGGAAGACTGTTTGCAAACTGTCACAGGTGAGTGAGCACCAAAGAGGAGGTAAATCTTCGTGACTCTTTTGCTGTCCCCTTCTCCAAATGGAGGAGACTTTGCATTACATGATGATGTTTAAGAGAGGGGATCGAGTATCACTCTTAATGACATGACATATTCTAATGTTACTGTGACATTCAAAATTCGAACTCAGCTCCTTCACAGAGACGTCAAATGTAATCTAGACAATTCATTGATGTGAATATTGCTAGCTTATCACTGTATTGCAGGGGCATAGCATGGCTAATGCTGGGACTCCCAAATGTTTTTCAGTCTACCCCAACGCTGAAGTCAAAATCTGACTTCAGCTATGTCACTTATAAAGAGCTGATAAATCAATAGGAGATTCACATGCCCCATAATGATATGGCTGGGGGGTCCAAAGCCTTTAATACACTCTGAGCAAGGGTGAGGCTGAGGTTTAGTGGTGGACTTGGCAGTGTTAGGTTTATGGTTGGACTCACTGATCTTAAAGGTCTTTTCCAACCTAAATGATTCTATGATTTTTTTTCTCTGCTTCATAATTAAAATGCACAGTATGAACATAAATTAAGGGTTGCTTGTAAATATAAAAACCTAAAGCCACATTCATAATAGACTTCAAACATGGAGAAAGTATCAATATTTTTGTTTGTGTTCTATGTGATAACTGGCAAATCCATAACTGCACAATTAAAAATAAATACATAAACAGACCAAACAGTCAGATACAGTTGGTAGAAAAAGAAACAAACCAAACATATCAGACTTTGCAGATGCTTCTATGATTCTATGAGTCTGTATTAAGTAAGCCTTGTTACTGCTCTCTATTGCTCTTCAATGGGACCATGCAAGACAAAGCAAACCTCAGTCCAAGGGTAAAAGTACTAAATAAATAAGCGCAGAGTCACTTTTTTTGCTTCAGGACAGAGTTTGTAATAAATTGAATCAATAAGTGTTTTCATCGTTTTGGGAACTGTTGGCTGTAGGGTGTGTGAGAGCTCTGATTTCTGTGTTAATTTAGTTGTCTTCAGAGATTAGAAAGACTGAAAGAATAACTTTTTTAAGACTACTGTGTCTATCCCATTTCTGGCAAAGGCCACTAAGGTTGTTTATTTTTAATCTCAATAATTTCATTTATGACAAACGATGCAGCAGAAAACATCTTTCTCCTACAGGTTTATGAGTTTATTAAGCATTTGAGTCTGATATTTCATTTTGTTCTTTGCTCCTGCCACAAATAGGAGGCAAAACAGAGAATTTGTTTCTTTAGGGTACTCTGGGAACACCCTAACACATTAGCACAACCAGCATAGATAAATCCAAAAGTAAGTCTGAGGCTCATCTAATTTTTCAAGGATCAATGAAAAATGTGTGAGTGTCATTTCTCATAGACAGTTATATTTGTTTCCTGCTGTTCTACCATAAGCTTTCTTTTATTATTTTTATCTCCTGTGAAAGCAAAATTGAATATGTCCAGAAAATAAACGCAATACAGCAAAAGAAAAGCTCAAAAGTTGTAAAGTGAAACAAAATCTGGAACAACTGTTACTCAATTATATAGAACTAACGTAAACCGAATAATAGTTTACCTAACTAATTTTTATGCCACATTAGCTTTTCCGTAGCAAGAATAAAACTATTCTCTCGTGCTTGAAATGCAAGTGTTTCAAATGTAGAGCTATGGATGTTCCCTGTTAACCATGATTAAGGTAGTTTTTTAAATTTTTTTCCAGGAATAACTGTGCAGTTAGTATTTGTTTTATTTCTGAAATGTCTAGTCGCAGTTTTTAAGAAATGTCTCTTCCTCTTCCCATTCAAAGCCAAAATTTTCTTCACTTTGCCATTGAAATCTCTGATTCAGCACAGAAACATAGTTAAATTAAAGCATAAGTGGTGTCCAGCCCGTATCTGGGAGATCTACGCACATGCTTTATAATTATACAAGGAAAGGAAAAGGGTATTTGCATCTCAAATGTAAGAGACCCTCAGGTGGCTTTTTTGTTGTGGTTGTCAACCCGGTACACATAAATGATCTGAGTAGGTTTAATGTTAACAGTAGCTCTGAATATCCCACTGTATGTTCACATTAAAATATTTTCCCTTTAGAGCAATCTGGCCCTTTACCAACCTCCCAATGGCCATGAAAAGAAACTGCAATGCAAATTATGCTAAAAAATCAAAGGTGAGAGCAAAATTCCTGTCTGCAGAATTCTTAATTTGTGCTTGCGGCCATCTGGCTTTGCTCTCCCTTGGGACAGTGACCTTTCTCTCTCCTCTGTCACTATTTTATTCACTTACCTCTTTGGTTGCCACACTGGCAGAGGAGTGCTGCCTTTCATTTTTTAACATTTTTTTTGTTTCTGTCTCTCTATGTGGCAGCGTATGCCTTCTTTTGGAATAGAAATTTCTATAACTGCAGCTCTACTAATAGAAATACAACACAGTCTTGCTTGTTAAACGCTCAGTGTGAGCAAGTACCTTCAGCTCCAAGGAGAGGCACTGGGAAGGAAGGAAACAAGCACCCTCAGAGGCATCTTCAAGAACCTTCATTTGAAATGTTCCTGTGGTTGCCTGTGCCCAAACCCCAGGTCTTCGTGGTCTGCAGAAATGGGTTCTCTTAAGCACAAAATACACCTATGTCCCACACTGTCCGTCGTTGAAGTGATACTTTTTGTCATTTGAATAGCAAGTATCTCCCCAATGGGTTTAATCTGAAAAAGTACAAAAAGTTATACCCCCTTTCCCCTCAGGTGAGGCAAACAAAACCAGAGCGTCACCAGCGGAGGCTGAAGGCAAGTGGTACCGACCCCAGCTGGAGAGCCACAGATGTTACGTATGTAGTGCATACATCTTTCTACCTCACTGAGCAATACATCAAAGCTGACTGATCTGCCCAAGTTACTCACAGAAAAGTAAACGACCTTGTCCTTCCTAAATACACTTCAAATGGAAAAAGTCTATCTGGCTGCCTTCTAAAGGTCACACTAAGAAAAGGAAACTTGACTCCTTTTTTTCTGCTTTTATTATTTGGCTTAACTGCTACATTTGTTCAAGTCCCTGCTGTGGAGAACAAGCATTTGGTCAGCTATGAAGCATGGAGTTATCAGTCCCCGTATTGAGAAAATATTAGAAAAATGCTATTGTCAGCCTTACGCATGAAGATTCAGATTGTGAAGCCAATGTGACTAAATGCAACCTTGCAAGTAGCAGGGCTATAAATGTCCTTCAGGAGGTATCTCACTGCAGGTTCATGAATTCATGCATGTACAAATAGGCCTGCAGGCCTCCACAAATACTTACCCGTGTCTGCAAATTAACCACTACTTGCTCCTTCATGCTTCCATAAAACGACTGTCCTCTCTGGCCACTCTCTTGAAATCCAGCACAGCCCTTCTCAAGTGCTGTAGCTCCATAAGCTGCCTGAATATGTTCTGCTGCTTTCAGCTGACGCTGAGCAAGGTATGTCCTTGTCCTGTGTCACTGAGCGGAAGGGAGCAAGCACCAGGGAAGTTATTCAATCTCTCTTGGTCCTATCCTTTCACATTTTAAGCAGCTTGCTGATATTCCTTTTGATGTTTCTTTGGAATAAGCACAATTTTTGTCTCCACTGTTCTTCTCAGCCCAACCATCCATACCTGCTTATGATAGTGCAGGAACTGAATTGGTCAACAGACAAATAATAAGCATAATAATACAATAAACATACACGGTTAACCAGGTGTCCAGGCAGTGAAAATCAGCATAGTTTCATTAAAGTTAATGGGATTTCTTACTCCTGAGAACTTGTTTACCCCAATTGGATATTAAATCTTTATCCACATAACATAATAAATACAATTACACTAAATCTTTTTACACTAAAACTCTACACATCCTCCATGTACAGGCCATGATCAGACTGTCAACAGACTAAGTGAAATTCCAATCCTACTAAGGCCAGCAGTTTTCATTCTCTGTAAGCGCTATATATTCAATTTTCTTCACTGATAATTATGTGGCTCTAGTGTAATATGAAGGCAAGATATTATAGGTGGCATTTATGGGATCATGCACTACACGACCGAAGATTTTGTATCATGAGTCGATCTCAAGGCAAGTGCCTGGGAAACATTTTTCTTTAAATTTGGGGGCACCACAGGTAAACTAACCTAATGGAGTCAACAGAAAAGCTTTAGCTGGCTTTACTGGAGCTCAGTTTTGCCTGATTTAATTTAACTCAATCCTGCACCTATAGTAGGAAAAGTTTAAAGTCTTCAGCTGAACTTCATTCAGATTTTAATTCATAAAAAGCTGAAATCCCCAAGCAAAACTTAAGACTTGCTATGAAGGTAGGAAACAAAACCAGAAAATGTTTTGATGCTGCAAAGCCAACACAGGTCCAAAGATGCTGTTCCAAGGGCAGTAACACTGTCATGCTTCTTGGTAAACAGGTATGAACAGATAAACTTTGTGTCTTCATGTTCTCATTTATTCTACTCTGTTTGTTGATCCTTTGTGTTCTCCTGAACTTGAGGAGAAAACGATTAAAGAAACTTCAAAATGAGTGCTGTAACAGTTACCATGCAGTTAATTTACTTGTGCTATGCTTCCAGGTGTCTTCAGTGTAAGAAAATACGTGTCAAGAAAAATAGCCTGGTTTGATCTGAAATAGATACTCGTATAGTTAATAACAATGTCTCTTCATGTTTTTCCAGTCTGCTTTCTGAGCCCTTGCTAAATCTTGAGTAATTTAACAGCACTATATTTAGATCTGTCCATGCCTTTTCTTATGTAAGTATATAAAATAAAAATATATATTTATACACACACACATATAAAAATCTACACCAAACCTCATTGATTTGGATTTTGCTATGTCTACAAGAACAAATGAGGAGTGTATGAAAATGCAAATGTGGTTGTTAATGCTCATATACATCAGTGCAGCATTTCAGTATATTTCAATTTATGGAAGACATTTATATGGACCTATCATTAAGCGCAGTCCTGTGAGTCATAGACTTGGCTACTTTGCCTTTCAAAAATATGCTAGTTAACTTAAATTACCTCATTCCTAGACTAGTAAGCTCCTGGAGACCTTATACGTGAGTCAAAGCAAGCAGAGAGACTGCTGAGTCTGAGTGAAAAGGAAACACGTTGTCCTATAACCTGCTATAATTTGATATAATTATGATTAATTATAATCATGGTTTGATGGTGCAAAGTTGGAAGAGAGTTTAGTCATTCCACTGAAGCTGGTGAAGTTATTTAGGGTTTTCATATCAATCTAGTATATCTGATCATGATCAAGAATTAAAAGGAGAATTTTATAAAAATGTTTTCATAAGTATTGCTCCAAAGACCGGGGCAAAAAGTTTGTTGTAGGGGCCTAGTAGACTAAAAGTTTTTCTTTTGGATTTCTCTCAGTAAACATGGGCCTAGTAGTTCAGCTTGCAAAAGTGAATAATCTTCCTTTGATATGATATACCACAGAAAGAGAGAAAAACAGAGAGATAAAAGGTGTATCTCATATCCTTCCCTGAACAAGTTCTAAGGAAAAAATTCCAAGGGTACAAAACAATTAAATGAATAAGACACTGGTTGCTACCACTGGAGTTCAGTTTTACATTTAATCAAAGTGCTAATTGAAATTACTTTGGTAGTGGCTGTGCAATTCCCGTTAGAGGATACTCCACATTACAAAGCTGCCACATATAATCTGGCTCCAGTGACAAAATCTGTAAAACCAAGGTTCAAGACACAGCTAATACGGAAAAAGAATTACCTCTGACCTCAAGAGAGACAAGCTGGCTTATCAGTCAAGCAGTGCATGTAGTTTTGTCTCTGTAGATAAATTAATAGCCTCACATCATAGATTATTGTGCATTTTTTTATTTTTTGATGAATGACATTGCAGTATACTGGTTTAGATGGTGTAGTGTGTTTATCAATGTGCAGTACAGCATTTAAATCCCTAGATTAAAAGAACTGACATAAATATATATTATGGAAGTCTAATTATATCATGAAGACATACAAATACTTAAAAATTAAACCACTCACAAAAGAAGTGGAAAAACTGCCATTATTGTCAATACGTACCATAGAACACGAGAATACATGCATATACATCTCCGCTGTCCATATCTAAAGGTCAAATCCTGTTAATGCTCCCAAGATGGATCCTCTGAGGATTTACAGAAGCATGCTGAAGTAAAATACAAGCCAAAATATATTTTATGTGCAAGGAAAAAAGAAAGCAAGGTCATTATTCAAGCTGAACCCCCTCTAGTATTTGTTTTAGATCTTAAATACTGGTAAAGCACCATTTCTGCAGTAGTCCTTTCTGCACAGTCTGACGTGGTACTTTGTGCCTGGCTGGGAACTATTCATTCTGGGTTTTGATTAAAAGACTGTACAATGTGCAAGGCAGCAGAGAACTCATCCCAAGACTTCTGAGTTATTTCTGTTCTGCTAGAAGCTGACATTACACTGACAAGCATCTCATACTTACTTTACACTTGCAGGTTTTCACAGTTTCTCATCGTAAGGACAGAGTCCAGAGGAAGGCATTTTTTTTTTCCTAGTTTATGTACTTTGTTGATTTGTGAAAGCATATCTTAGGGTGTTTGATATCTCTTGGCTCTGTATTGCAGGCACAGTTTTCCTCCTAATATCAGCTCCTCTAAAGCCTGAGCAATTGACTTTTCTCCCCTAACTTGTTAACTTAATGTAGGTTGCCTTTTTCTGCTATTCACTTAGATTGCATTTCTGCCATGTCAGATAGAAGGGAATAAGAAGAAAAGGAAAGAAAGCAGAAAGAAACCCCCAAACCACTGCTGTTTCTCATTCTAGTTACTTCTATGTTACAAAGAAAATAATTCCCATAACTCCCATTATAGGAATACCTGAAATCTGATGCTCATCTAGGTTCCAGTGTATGAGATTTAGGAATAAAGAGTTTCATTTTAATACAATTTTAGAGTTGATACGTAGGCTGAAATTATATGAACCAAATTGTTTTGGGCTTCCTATGATGCATGAACCTTGATTTATAACATGATGACAAAATTTCATTCAGCCATACTTCTTTATTTCACCCTTTAGTCAGTAAAGAACTGCATGCTTCATATTCCAGAATCATATCTTTTTTTCTTATTTTAAGGTCAACAAAACTATGCTGCAGCCTACAACTCTTTAGTAGAGGTTATTACATTAAGTGAATGACACAAGTACACAGGCAGAGTGAGAAAAAGGCGAATCAAAGCATTTAATCTACAACTTGTCACCTTTTACAAATTGTCTTGGAAAAAATGCTAATCACACTGGCTTGAAATTCACTTGTCTCTCAATTTCTGCCCCATTAAACAGCATTATGTCCCTTAAAGTCCTTTCCAGTTTCTTATACTTTTAACTCTTCCCCCCCCTCCCCCCGTGACTGTTATGCCAGTTGTCTTGCTCCATTGTTCTTCCTGACAGACTCCTCTCCCTTTAGCTCTGGCAGAACACTGCTTTTTATTTTAGTGCCCAGGATCTGTTTTGGTGCTCAGAGTGTCAGCTTGTTTCTGAAAAGACACATCTGCTTGGAAGTGAGGATCGCTTCTCACTGAATTCCTAATGTAAATGATTTGAACTCCATTTACTGAAGCCTGACTGGGAGCCAGATCTTTCCTCTCCCTTTTCCTTAAATATGCATGAAGAAGCACATGTGCCTAACTCCCGGAGATGTATCTCACTAAGCCAGAGGACACAGTACCTGAGACCCGATGCCCAACTCTCAACTCCCCTGCGTGGGCTGAGATCTACATTTGGGCACTTCCACACTCTGGAAACCACTCAAATAAGGCACAAGCTGATTGGCACCATCTTTGCCACATTTCCAGTGGGGAGAGAGGCTCTCCCAACAGATGGAGGAGCACTGGGATGTGTTTAGTGGACCAGACCTAATGGACGCCTCTGCTGTCTTGGGAAAATAACTGTCAACTAGAGGAATGAGGGCACACATATCCACTTCCATAGCAATTGTGGAGGTTGACAAAGTAAGGTGACGTGGAGGTGGGGGGGTGGGGTGGAAATGACACAAGGGGAGATTTTTTGGGGAAGCAGGAACCTCTGACAACTGATTCAATAAGCAAACCTACTGTACGCAAATGCAGTTCCTTCACTTCTATCAGACTTACATTGCTTTTGAAGTACAGAGAGACAGGTTCATATAAGAGAAAAAGAAATAAGATGTGAGGAAGCGACTATTCCTATTAAACCATGGATTAGATCCTGTAGCATGCTTAGTATCAAAATATTTCTTTCTCTGATAAGTCTGAATATATATAAGACAAAAAGTGGATGTTATTTACCTCTAAATTGGCAAAACATTTTAAATAAAGGGCAAAATCCTGTTTGCTCTTTTTATTGCATTAGAAAAAAGCAGTGCGAACAGATAAAGTCTTCAGGCACCAGATGAGAGCAGACAGAGCCAATAAAATCAGAAATAAAGATGGTGTTTTATAGGGCTCTGGTGGATGGGTGAATTATACCTCTGAAACATATTTCACCAACTTACGGTGTACAGGTTTGATGGTAAGTAACCCTTTTTGTAATTGCTGCCTAGTGTTTGCTGAATAGTGCAAGGCAGTATAACAGTAATAACAACCTGTGTAAAACTCTTCCAATGACCATATAAACACCAAGATTGAGGTCTCTAATAGTGCTGTAATGACTGTATAATGAATTACGGCACATTAACGATTATCCTAGGACACACAGTGTGCCATCAATAAAATAAGCCACATGCCAGCCTTTTCTGAGTGCGGATAAATGAATGACAGAGTAAAAGGTCAAGAGTATTATGTAGAGTAAGAGATTTTCTGGGCATAAGATCATTAGATCATTTAGACTCACCACCTGTATAACACATGGTAAATAACCTCACCACGCGGCCCTGGAATTCATCCAGGTATCTTGTGTTAAGTATATGCATATCCAACAAGGCACCAAATCCTGATCTGAAGTCACTGAAAGATAGAAAATCTGACAGTTCCTTTGGTATGGTGTTTCAGTGGTAAAATATGTGCATTGTTGCCTCATTCTGAACTAATTCAGACATTTTTGAAGATCCATATGTCTGTCCTTAGGTGGTTAAATGCTTTAGGGAGTATGCCAGCATGACTTGACACGTTTAGACCTTATTTAAAAGGAAGAGCCATGGGAAACAGGAATGCTAATTGTTAAAAAGAAGCACTAGGAGTCACTTCAGAATTGATTTGTCCTTTGTGAGATTAGTCTTCAAGTGGTGACACATCATCCCTGGGAAGACATCCTGTCAAAAAAGAGAGAAAAAGAAGAAAAGGGATTTTTTGGTATGGATACCTGAAGTGATATAAATATTTTAAGAAGAGCATGATCATATATTCCTAGAGGGAGTAATAACAAGAGAGTAGGGAATGTTCTGGCCAAAAAAAAAAGGAAAGATCCTGCAGAGACCAGAGATCCTTACAGACCAGAGACTAACAGAATGGACTTGGCTACAAAGTTCAGCTACAACTTTTGGCAGTTTAATTTGCTGAATAAAAGCTACTATTCAGAAAAAAGGCAGATGTTAGTCCAGCAAAAATAGCTGTTTTGCAAGATGAATATAGTCATGCTGAGATAGCCATGGATCATTGATAGTGTCTCTAACTGCAAGGATGCTACTGGTTGGCAGTGAGTTGAGAATCTGGCATGCATTGAATCGAGGAGCATACATGACCTCTTCCCCCTGAGAGATAGGGAGGACATTTCCCAAAGCAGGCAGTCAAGACCTTTGAGATTTCTACAGTCCCACAGCAAGTTATGTTCTGGACTTAGAACAAGGAATTTCACAGACGATATAGAAAGAAAAGATATTGCAAGCTGTACCGCATGGCTGGTTAACTAGCTCCTGCAAGCAATTGCAGGCATAGGATATGCAGAACAAAGCTGACTTTGCAAAAATTGGAAGTGCAGATAACGCACTATGCACCAGAGAGGGACAGGATTTGTAAAGTCTTTTTCTAAATATCTGGGAACAAATTCTGACCTTCACTGGATTTAATGACAAAATTAAATGCCACTTCATAAGCTTAGGTTTGTTTGGTTTTTTTTCCCCCTGGATTTTCTAAGCTTGTGCATTCAGACCTTCTAAAGCAGGGGCTGGTAACCTCACAGAGAAGCAAGAAGTTGTTTTGCCACCAGATGAGACAAGGGATCCCAGTTCCCATGAAACTGCAAACCGCAGTGTGGGCTGGGGTCCACAGTCTCCTTCAGCATCACCAGGTGAAGGTGCTTTCCCTCCATCCTACAGATTTCTCCATTTCAAAGCCCAAGACAAATTCTTTGTAATGGGCAAAAGAATACAAAATTATTTATATAAGACACCAAATAGCCTATAATTAAATATGTATTGAGTTAAATGTCTATTTACTTACAGAAACATACAAACCTGAAAATAATACATTGAGAAATCAAAGAAGAAAAATTAAGAAATAGCTTAAGAATTCAGGGAAAATTATGTATATACAAATTGCAAACACACAAACACACGAGGGATGCCACATTAAAATCTGTATCTTTTAAAAAAATTATTTCTCAGTATTTCATCAGTTCTCTGGCCCTTCCGGGGCCGAAGGCTTCCTTCTCACAGAGCACGCTGAGAGCAATCCAGACACAGAGGAGGCGAATGACCTGTGCATCGCCACACCTTCTCCTTCCCAGCACAAATTCACACATGATGGGCTAAATGGACTTTTTCTGTTCTGGGTCCAGGGAGATTTGGAGGGATCAAGTGGGAATTACTAATAGCCTGCCTGCTGGTAAGAAATACCTTCATGATGGAAAATATGCCTGAATCCCAACTTTTCTTGGAGTATTGCTACTTCATTGCTTGCTGCTAATGAGTTCTCCCCTTGCAAAAAGATCTCCCAGGGATATGGGATACAAAAGGGGGAACGTAGTAAGCTCTCAGCTCTGCCCACATTTGACAAGTTTTCAGGTGTGTTTTGCTCCCTTCTGCTTTTTTCTAGTCCAGAGTAGCATATGGCTACTTGTTAAATCTCAACAGGATTTCCAGCGTTATTAGAGTCATTTAATAATGCTGATGGATGTCACGGCAGAAAGAGGTAGTTATGGTGCCTGTGTGCCTAATTTTCAGAGAACTAATTAAGAGTCCCTGGAAAATAGGTTTCTGAAATATTACTAATAGAAAAAACCCCAAACCTCACAACTGAAAAACATGGTAACTAGATTCACTCCTGTGATGTTTCAATAGTTTCAGAACACAAAAAAGAAAAAAAGATCCCAAACAGAAAACATGGGAGGCTGGAATGTACTAGGGCATACTTCTGAATCATAGATTGTGCACCATAGAGAGTAGATTAAGACTGTCAGCCCCAATGTTATGTCATAAACAACAAAATTAAAGTCTTTCTTTCTATTAGTTTCTTCAAAAAATATTTTTTCTGACAAAAAACTTACAACTTGTTTAATAACAACAGAAAAGAAAAACTGTACAAATCACTGCTCTCCTCTCACTGCTGGATAAGAGATATGTATAGAAAAGTCTGAGTGAAAAAAATCATCAGTTAAACTTTCAGCTTGAAACAGATGTTTCAAGAAACAGATGTAGAAACATCCTACATGGCCACACTATTGAATTCTGCAGAAATTCTTCTGTCTTTAATGGATTTTTGTCAAGGCAAGAAGCTATCAGAACACCTGGTTTTCCCCTTTCATTGTAAACATTAAGTAGCCTTTTGACACAGTTTATATTTTGCTAAGAAAACAAAAAAACCACAAGAAACCTAGCAATATGAACTGCATGTACACATGGATTTTGTAAATATATTCCAGATCAACATGAAAAAAAAATTGGAAATATAAAATACCAAAAGAGAGTTATTTGTTAAGACAGCTGTGCTACACTATGGAATTGTATAGTGTGAGAATGCCCTAGGTACAAATGTCCTGATGTTGCTGAATGACAGATTTTCTATATGAACAGAAACACAACCAAACACTCAGAACTTGCTTTTATGATCACGGTAGGATGTCCTCTCCACACTCTAATGCATCTATTCATCACTTCAGCCACTTCTAGATTGTGACAATGAATTTTCATTTTAAGGAAGTGCTTTCTTCCTAATAGAGGTTTTATTAAAAAGATTAATATTGGGTCCTTTTTTCAAAACACACAATAATTTATCATTATAGAAATTCCTTAATGATATCAAAATACATATAAAAGATTTATGAAGACTCAGAATGGTTCAGCACAATCCAGTAATTGAGTTTCTAAGTCCTACTTGAAGTTTATGGCTGTTGACATTTAATCTACATGATTTGATCTAGCATGAAATTTTGGTTTCTCTACAACAGAAGAACAGCATATAGATATATGTTTTACCCATGGTGCATGGGAATTAGTTAAATTTTGATTGACAGTTAAAGGACCATTGATTATGCAATGTTATCTCTCTCTCCACAAAACCAACACAATAGCTCTACGCAATAAACAGTTACGGCATTGACAAAGGTTAGCCACCAAGTGCCCTCTAAACATCTGAGCTGATAAGTCCTCACATCAGAAACCAAAGATCTAAACATTTTGCTGGTTCTGCAACACTGTCTGAACTTAAATTAGAGGTTATTATAATATGAATTACTATTGTGTTGGCTTCTGCATGCAAGAGTGAAACTTGGATGATTAAACTGATGTACAGACTGATAACTTGATTTACTTGGGCAGTTCTTCTGAAATAGCACTGTATAAAAGCTTTGGGGTTTATTTTGCCAAAGCACTGTAATGTACTGTCATAACTTAGCAAAAAGTAAGGATGGCTTTACATAAAAAAATTTCCAAAAGACCCACCTTATTATTGGGTAATAACATTAAGTAATTGCATTAAAGCAAGATAAATATGTTTATCCCCAACACAGATTTGAACCTTTATTCATCATTTGGGATCTTGCCATGAATTATTCACATTCTGAGAGCCAAGTCAACAGACGGTGCATCAGTAACCCTTCAGAGACCTACTGGTTGTGGAAGGATGCACTCTACCTTGACAGTAGCTGAGCCATTTGACATTGTCCAGGACTAAGGCTGTAACAAGCTATAAAAAGTGCATTAAATAGAGAACTTCCAGAAGAAGAGTTTAATACCTATGATGAGCCACATCTTAATGCAATTAATTATTTATCTCCCATGAACAATCTTTTGAGATAAACTTATATTTTGTTACGTTTTTGCTTTTTCACAATCAAAGAGTGAAGCAAAGCTCATTATAGATATGGTTTAAGTTGCCAGATCTAAAAGACAAAATTAGAAGTGTTGATTTTTTTTTTTTGGCATGTATTTCCTCATAGATCTCAGGTGGTATATCAGCAATAAGTTCAATTTAACATTCTGCTCATTGATTCTTTTCAAATATCCCAACTTCTAAAAGTGTTGGCTGAGGTTTATCATAGCAGTCAGAATGTCTCAGTCAATTTCTACATCTGAGTCATGAAATAAATATCCGTAGCTCACCACTGTACAAAGTGCTTTTCTAAACGTCTGAGTACTGAAACTTAGAAACTCTTGCTACATCTCCCAATCTTGCTAGGTATAACTGAAGTAAGGAAAACATGTACTTCTCTGTTTTCACAAATGTGTCAATAATTTGTGAAAACAAATTACAATGTTGTTTGAAGTATTCCTACAACATATGGGGATCACCTTCAGCTACTTGATTATTTTCTTGTTGTGGGACACATTATGAATGAGAAATTCATTTGGATCATTTCTTACTTTTGAGGTCAGTGAATGATCTGCAATTTAGAATAAAACTTCCCAAACTGGGAAGGTTAGTCAAGTGACTTTGTGTTGGTAAGGGTATGGTTTAATTTCAACACCCAATTCTGCACCAGTAACCAGTATGCAACATTAGATCAATTACAAAAATGAAAATTTTCACTGGCAGAAAAAGGTATTCTGTGCTATAAAAAGTTCTCTTGTCAAAATTGCTCCTGTTGAAAGCATGCCAGGGAAATTCAATACACTGTAGACAGAACATGAAGTGGAGGTTCCTCACTGTGTGTTGGATTTACCCGGACGGGTTCCAGAGAAAAATAATAGTACACATGCGGGTGTATATATCAGCATTTAGCACATTTTGCATTGAACAATTAAAAAGCTAACATTATGTAGTAGGAGTTTTATACTTAAGGAATAAAAAAGAATATGTGTACTTGTGCAATTTTACATACTGTTATAATCCTTGTTTTCCTAGTAGCTAAATTCTAATGATGGTAAATATAAATAATAAGGAAAATTTGGTTAAGGTTTCTTATTTTCTTTCAAGAGTGGGCCTTCTAAGTACGAAGTTGGTAGTAACTGGACTGCTACTACTTGGTAGTAAACTTAATTACTATGGCAGGTTTTTCTAACCTTGGAGTCCTCAATACATCGCTCAGAGGGATTTGGGTGAAAATACAGAAAATTTGCATATATGTGGCCTGATGGTACCCTTTCTGGTGCAGATACGAAGGGACAACCAGTGGTCAGGATCTCTCCAGCCCTACTCCAGTGGCAGGTCAGGCTCAAAGGGCTATAATCCCCATGGGCTTATAGCTGGGCTGACTGATGCTCCCACACTAAGGGAAAGGTATTGCAGCTCCCGGGGGCAGGGCAAGGCCCTACTAACCAGGCAGAAAGGACACACTTTGTCAGTGCCAACACTGGCCTGGCCAGTGCCAAAAATAATTTTTCATGTATATTTTTAGTTAAACCTTGGTAGCATGTTGTGATTAGACATATAAAGTCTTCCCTCCCATCAGTGTAACTACGCTGACTTTATATTATTTCTGAGTTATACAGGGAGAAGTGAGAAAAGAATCATTCCCTGGGAGTAAAATTCCAGTTTAAGTGTAGGCTTGTGTATAGCCACTTACTCAGATGAATTATATGAAAGTCATGGATACTCTGGGTGTAAATCCAGGTGGAACTGTGCCACTAATCTATGTATGTGTTGCACTCCCGAGAGAAGAAAAAACAAACCTAAAGATCTGACAGCCTTATAAAAGCATTCCCATTGTGGCATAATCTTTTAGAAAAAAAATAAATCATACCCCATCTTTTTGTAAATTGACCTGTAAGTTACTAGCAGCAGATCAATAGGATACAAATGAAAAATAATAATGCAATAACAATGCTGTGTATTATCTTGGACCCCAGATGAAAACTTGTAAAAGGATCAATATGATAAAGATTTAGCACTGTTACTCTTTTACAAAGAAATGACAAAATAACATACTGATTTCAAAAGGTGGTGTTAAAAAAAACAAACCCATCTGCCACAAAATGAAAAGATAACCCCAAATATAAAACACTTCCTTGTTTGTTTGTCTGTTTCTTTTTCCCCAGACTTTCATTAATTTAAACTGGCATTAAAGGGAGTATTTTTTTTGTTTGTTTGTTTGGAGAAAAAGCAAGCAAGCTTAAGTCATCCATTTTAACATTAGCCCAAGAAGCTCAATGGGTGAAAACTCACTTTCATAGAATAAGAATATGAAAACTGGTGATTTCCATGAAGTACGCATGTGCACATATTTTGTTTAGTGTTTCATTTTAACTGCTAACTCTATTTTCTTTTTTTAGCTGTTGAGTTTATTTGTGGCAGAGCATTTGTTAATTAAAACAAGCTTTCCTTTCTTAATTAGATCAAAGATGGTGGTTTGAAAGAGGCTTATCCTCCATCCTTAAAAGCTTGCCTCATTTATAGAGTGGACGCAGTGAAGTAAGTAGAAACCTACAGGTAGAAAAAGGTCCACCTATGTGGAGCTGTGTTGCTCTGCCCTCAGGACTACAGAATGCCCTGTTACGGACCTGGAAAAATTCCTACAAATTTTCTGTGAACTGAGGAATGAAATTTATGGAGGCAGAGGTAGGATTACAGAAAAGCTTCATTCTTAAAACAAAAACAACTCTGGCCATAAGCTTCAATGAATGAAATCTAAAATTAGTAGATTTGTTTTCTGCACGTGATTTCCACAATTGTGTTACAGAATAGAAAATGAAGAGCAGGAAAAGCAAGTGGAGGCTCCAGAGGAGAGAGAGAGCAGCCTTGCAGCCTGGCTGCTGGTGGGGAAGCACGGATATTGCCAACACTGGTACGTCCACAGTAGCACTCAGACATGGCTGTGAGTCCCAGCATCATGGGTACTGAGGGAAAAAACACGAGAGGACGGTGGGCACACTGAATTCATCCACTCGATCATTCTGTGATACACATCTCTACAGACAGGAGTAAAGGGCATTCTGTTTTAAAGATTCCAGAAAAGAAAATTTATAGTGCTAAATGAATGACTGCATCCGTAGTTCAAAAAACCATACCCACGTGGTGCTGTTTTACACACATCCTGTGTGACACCACACTGAAGTCTAAGAGGAAATAATTTTTAATGCCAGCTTCACGGCTGGTATGTGCACAACCCAACAGAGTCAATACTAAGGCCAAGAACTACAACTGATTAAGCATTAATTACTAATGTTATGCAGTTATCCCTGTAGGTTTTCAAGGTGCTTTTCAGACAAGCAGAAAAGTAAAGACTTCACGTAGGCAAATTTAAAACTGAGTCATAAAAGTCAGACCACAAAGGGAGAGGGAACGAAGACAGCATTGACAGAGACATGGTAAACCTATATGAGGGCACCATTTACACGTAACAGTCTCGCCATTCCAGCTTGTTTTGTTGCAAATACAAGATAAACAGTTGTCTCACGCTTTAGTCTTAGTATCTACCCACAGCCACCTTACTGTGCAAGATTTTTATAAACAAAATCATGAAAAGATTGTGGCAACTTGTGCATTCCCAGAACTATGTAAAATAACTCCCACAATCAATGCAACATGGCACATAGCAGTTACCCTTCGATCTCACTTATATTTTCATTCTGGATTACTAAGTGCAGAGTGAAAATAATATGCCTTTCTTGAAAGGCAGCCAAAAGCTACAGTTTTCAAATTTCAGTTCGTGTTCAGAGCTTTATCACAATTTCATATGAATAAGTTCTTAGCTAAGAAATTCCCACAATTGCTTAAAGGTGCATTTGAAGTCATTTATCTCCATATGGGTGCACTGCTGTAGGAATTTTAAGAGTTATTTCAATATTAATCCACAGTTCATGGTTATGAGTACAGATCAGAGATCCTCACGCAGCTCCAGCCCCCAAGATAGGCCACCACCTGCAGGGCGACAGGTGACAGTCCCCTGTTCCTCCCATTAAACTTGTGTGTATTTAATTTACTGTGGCCTTGAAATAAAGCATGAAAATCTCATTAGCTGTGAAAACTTTTAATTCCTCTGGCATATCAGCCAATGGAGACATTGGAAATTATTGCTAGACGACCGTATCTGTCAGGGTATGGCAGGATTCTCACATCCTAAGTCTGTTTTTTTAGAAAATTGTGTTTGCGTGGCTTTTTAATCCTTTTTTATAGTGTCTGTCTCTCCCCTTTTAAATGGCATTTGTTGCAAATCAGAACCACCTCAAAATTGAAAAATCTCACTTTGAGGCTGTTTTAAAAAAAAATAATAAAAATTCTTCATGGTAATAAGAAGTTTTTCAGACAGCTGCAGTTACCACCTGTTTGCAACATTTAAGGAAAACAACCCACAGGCGTTTTTTCCAGATGTGCCAAACTGATTTTTACACTTATTCAGTCCTTCTGTTCTCTCTTCGTATGCTGTCACTGAAAAATCTTTAAGGATAAGTATGAGAAGTAAATACGTCATTCTGAGATCACCTTTGCCTGCTACTGTATGCAGACAGAAAAAAACAAACCCACACTGCTATCAGGAATATACTTTGACATCAAAGAGGAGTAGTAGGAGGTTGTTTCCATATTCTGCTGGACACCAATGCATTTAACAAGAGTAACCAGATATACATTTTGCCAGCAAGTAGGTCTGCTGAAGACTGTGCCCCTACTGTTTCTCACTGCCCTTTTCCCGCAGATAAATCTGCCCGCAGTTCCTCTGGATCAAGGTTTTATTTGGAGGGGCAGCAGCTGAAAACTTTAATCTGTTTTAGGCAAAAGTCCATTACTGTAGCTTTGCCTGACGAAGGAAGGGAATTAATGTCTTAATCCAGCAGAAACTTCAGGCATGTGCACCAATGACTGCTGCAAATGTGGAAAAGGAACAAGAATCAGTGTCCATTTCCCTTTCTACTAGTGTAAATCCCTCCTGGCAGTGAGAGAGACCCAGCATTGCTGGTTTTTGCCTGTGGACTTGAAATAGTGAAAGAAAAAGGACAGGTTGCAGGCTAGATAAGGAAAAATCTTCCAGTAGAAGTGACACAGTTTCAATTTTAAAAAGCCAGGAAAATATACCATACAAATATTCTTTTCTACAGTCCGGGCTAGTTATTACCTTGCTATGCTACCTCAGAGTTATATATATATTCAAAGACCAAGAAACCAACTCTCTTCATCTGCCATAAAACTAACCAGTATTCTATTTTCTGCTTCAAAGTAGGCTGCTAAATCACACAAAGATTTTTTTATTTATTTATTTATTTATTTTTACGGTTTTTTTTTTTTTTTAGCTGCTGTACCCTTTTCTGGATGACTCACATTCCATTAGAGCAGCCTAAGCTCAATGAAACAGGCAGTGTCAAACACTACACTGCCCTAACTGAGAAGAAACACAATTAGTTTTGAAATCTTTCATAGGATGCATAATTATCAGCAACTAATTTCTACAGCTGAGGTATCCCTGACTGTTTCAAGAATCTGGCATAATGCTTTAAGTCAAGTGGAACATTTTCTTAATTTTGATTTTTGTGCTCAGGTGTTAATATTAAAAGCCTACTTAGTCATAATGTGAAGCAAAACAGGGATAATTCAAACAAAATACCCAAACCCAAAGAAAGCCAGGGGAGAAAAAAAAAAAAGAAAAAAAATAAATAGACAAGTCTAAGCCACCTTGGAGTGAAAAATTTGGAAGCAATTCTTAACCTTCTCAATATTTGAAGAAGTCTGAAGAATATAAGGGTAAAAATATCACATATGGCAACACAAAAATGTTGTCTGCTCTATTTAAGTAGTACAGAAGGAAACACTTCCTTGCTTCACAGAGTGCCTTCCTTTCCTCTTTGGTTTGACTACTGATAAAGTTTGGAGATCTGGAAAGACCACACAGTGATAGGAAAAACGGGAATATTTTAACATGGTTTTCAGAGCTCTAAGCTTAGAAAGAGGCATTTCTATCTTGCATGTAGAATAGAAACTTAATTAATCTATTTCAGACATTATGGATGTAGAAGATCTTGCAATGGCTACAGGTTATTCGGCACTGAAATCCAGTAAAGACAGCATTACGTTGTAGATCAAAGACATTTTCATAACAATGAGTCACATGGTGCTTTGAAAGTGTTTTCCAAAGGTAAAAGGAGAAGATTCTGCATTACAAGAGTCATTTATTGAGTTTTGCATACATCAATAACTCACTGGTCATTATGGATTAGATGTCTCATCACAGAATATGTGATAGATGTCCTATGAAGAGCTAAGAACTTTAAGCTGAGCGGCAAAGCAGTCAAGTTCACATGCAGTATAGTTCATCAACCTCAAAATTCTGAGATTGTTGAGAAAAATGTTCATCTTCTTATTAAGACAAGGGGAAGGGCAAGGGAAGACCTTTTCTGAAAGCTTTACATTTTGTCCTTGAACATACCTAAGCACCACCACTGCGGCCTAGCGCTGGGTAGATGAAACAAAAGTGCTATATAAAAATTATAGTCTGAAATGAAGACCCAGAAAAAGAGCTAAAGGCTGTGCCTCTTTTAATTTAATTTATTTCCAGAGTTATTATGAAGGAAGACACTTAATACCTAATGTAAACCTGCAGGGAACATTATTTATCTTTAAGACTTGAAGGCTAGTGTAATGCAAACTGAGAATTTTGTCTTTTCATTGTGAGAAGAGCTAAATTAAATTGTTTTCTGTAAATATCAATGGATAGTTTAAAGAGGTACTATGGCTGCAAGTCCTTTGAATGATTCAAGTATCACATTTCTTCTCTTTAATGAAAGAAAGCTTACAGTATACAACGAAAAATAGTAAAAATCTGGTCACACAGTATTGGGTCTATGATACTTTGATTATGTTAGTTTGATCCACCTAAAGGAGGTATTTCACTACAGTATACACATATGAAGCAAAAGCTAGAAGAACTAAGCATATTTATTCAAGACTAGAGAACTTTGTTGTTTAAGGGTAATTTTATCCCACAAATAAACGTTCATGGTCATAATAAAAAAGACTCTGTGTACCTTCATAATTATCACATTAGACGTTTTTCATCCTTCTTAATAAAAAATTTATTAATAAGAAGGAAACTGGCCCCCCAAAACATTTGATCACTGCTTTCAGGAAAATGGATCAAGGGGTGGTTCTCATCATTTTGTTAAACTTAGAAAAATACATTTTAATGAGCCTTTTTTAAGCTTTAGACATGTTCTTCTTCTAGTTGGCTTCTGACAATCCTTCTCATGAGATTTCTGTGCTGAGGTCACAGATGTCTTAGAAACATTAAAATATATTATGTGTATAGGCCTGAAACATATGCAGTCTGTACTTAGAAAAACTTTAATTTTTAAAGCTGCAGGAATGCATGATCAAAGTAGCTGTAACAGCTTTTTCAATAATGTTTCCACAGGAAAATTAAATTAAAAACACCAATTGGGAAGAATTCCAGCTTCAAACAATTTGTTTCTAATCAAGGAGCTAGACATTGTTTGAGTGGTGCTGGCACCTTGCCCTCTCCAAGGGTAAGCCCTGGCAATTTCTAAAATAACAAATCCAGTCATCTCACAAGACTTCATCAAAACACCCAGAGAAACACAACTCCAGCAGATAGCTGAACAGGACAGGATCACACCCTTACCGTTAGCACAAGGAGGTAAATAACCCACCAGGACAAGATAACATTGATTTGTTGCACACAACTCTAGGTCTTAACATTTTGCTTCAGAGCAGTTTCTTCTGCCTGTCCCATGATGCTGTAACATCGACTCGTGGATCCATTGGCCCAGGAAATCAAGTTCCAACCCACGACCCTGTGGCACCAACGCTGCGCTGCTCTACCTGGCCTTGCTGTCCATGGCTCCGCTGGGATACACACAACCTGAATGGCATCTTCAGCCTCAAGCTCTTGCTCCTCTAAGGCTGAGAGTTAGTTTTCCTTCTGATGTTCCTAAAACACAGTTTTTCATAAACATAAAGAGAGAAAAGGTTTGCTTTTAGACTTGCAGCCTTTACTTGCAGTTCTTGCTGTGCCTGGGACTTGATATAAATTATCTTTCCCTCTGCTCATTATGAGGTTTCCTGCCATGATCATATTCCACGCCATTCACCTTTCCATGCCATTTTTCCCTGTCCTGGCTCCAGCTCCATCCTCACTTTCAAGGTTCATTATTATTTACTCCCTACTTATTACCTCTCGTTTACTATCCTGAAATGGACTTTCTCCTCTGTTTAGCGTGCAGTGCCAGTTTCAAAAACCCGTGTATTACGCTGCTCTATGCGGCTGACCATTTCTTTCCTGTACTTTGGTTTTCCTCTGTGTCTTTGGCAGAGGGGAATGGACAGATGGTAACTGGAACCAGTGCTGAGACAGTAAAGCCCTTGGAGTGGACACAATCTCCTGTCACAGTCCTTCCAAGCTAATGCTATACAAATAAATAACAGGGAAATAAAGGAGAAAAATGGAAATGCAATATGTAAATAGCATTATTCTACATAAAATGTTACCCCTGTGACATTATGCACTGATAAATGAGGGAAATGGGGACAACAGAGCTAAAAATGGAAGTAGGGGGAGTTGCAAGATGTGTCTCTAACCAAAAGGGGGAGTCGCAAGATGTGTCTCTAACCAAAAGGAGGATTGCATTGTGAAAGCACTTAATGTCCAGGGTATAATCAGCTATTAGTCTATTAGTTGTGGACTGACTCTCAGCTTCTTCAGCCAACAGCAGTCCTGCTTTTAATTTCAATGTGGTTTGGATGAGGTCACAAGGGCTTACACATTTATTCTCTACGACGAGTTTTGAAAATGACATATAGCGAAGTAAAAGACAAACCAAGATGTTTTCTCCAAATGTTTGGCAGCCATCAGTTGTACAGGACTATGACAGTAGAGCTCAAATTAACACCCCTGATATAGTGTATCAAGCTGAGGCTTTCCAAGCTACTAATACAAAAGATGAATTCTCAAACACCAGACACAGGTGACAAGATAAGAAGCCCAGCACATCATGTATAAGATATAAATGGATCCATCTGTCAGCAGTTACTTTGTAAGTGAATTGCTCTCAATTATGTTAGAAACAGCATTTAATGAAATATGATTTTAAAGTACTACATAGAGGAAGAAAATGTGCAAAGTAAATTCCTGATATAATGAAAATTGAAGAGATTGATAGATTTTGCTATTATAATTGGCAAACAGAATGGAGGGTTTTGATAGAGATGACAGTAGAACAGCTTTTGGCATATCATTTGGCTGGGCTAGCAATCTTCTAATCACATGTCCAGCCTGTCTTCAGAGGTCATTTTCAAGGTACACGTTCAGATGAGAGATAGCAGTGTTATATGACAATTTCACTGATGGCTGCAAAGAAATGTTCATTATGTTGCCTTCTTGCCACATGAGAAGGGCCCAATCATGTATCAAATGGTGGAACTGGTGTCAATGAAAAACTGGAGTTTAGGTATTCTGAATTTAAATCCTTCATACAGTCCAAATTCAGTCTTTTCTCCTATGACAGGAAGTCAATGAACCCATATTGTCAGGCAAATATTCCCCCCACCCCCCAATTTTTTCTGGGTTTTGGATTTTTGGTTGTGGGTTTTGGTTTTTTTCCTTCAGTATTTATTATCTCAGCCATCATGAGAGAACGGTTGGGAGAGCGAGCCCCAGTTTAGAAGGGAAGCTGGAGAGATGCCTGGCTGTGAGAGGTGTGTGGATCTCAGACAAGCGAGGGTCATGGTATTCATGAGAAAAACCTAATGTGCCTTTGAGAGTCAACAAACAATCTTGGATCTCTCATCTGGGACATTCCACATTATAACATATTTGTAGATACGTTTTAACTTATATTATTTAAGAACTCCCTAGGATTATAGTTGGAGACTAATTAGAATGCTTACATACTGTATTCTACCCTGAATTAATGATACTGTCCTCTCCAAGTTAGTTCATCCTCATATAGTTTTTGTTTTGGTGTCAGACAGGCATGGATTGCACAGGCAGCCCCACACTTGCCGAGTAGAGATCTGAGGGAGTGTGACATTTTTGTAGGCTCTCTCTTAAAGCTTTTCCCGTAGTCTGGCTGCTGGAGGCACACCACATTTTTTTTGAAAAGTAGGCACCAGTATTCTAGCCTTAGAGTCGGGATTTAATAATGCTGAATTTAAAATTATTAGAAATACCATTGCTTTCACAAGTACACAAATATTGAATTAATTATTACATGTATTTCAGATCAGGTGAATTATGAGAGTATTTCGTTGACTGATTTATGTTGGAAATTCACATTTACAAATTATATTCACCAATAAAGTAGGCTTAGGTATGATATAGATGTTATTGCTGTTACTCATGAAATGTTTTCTACTTTGCTTTTTGTTCTTGGGAATGCTGTACACCAAACAATATATTTCCCATATGAAATAGCTTTCCTGAAACATCTGCTGCCAGAAAGTTTGTCTGGAACTTGCAATGATGGATGAATTTTTGACAGGTAATTGCAATTCAGATCAGATGCAGACAGATTTAGTACTTAGAAGCTCCCAGTTTATTAAAATCACCATTGATTTATTTAAGTACACCCCTCCCTTTTCACCACCATTCAGAAATTAATCACTTGGGTATGGTGTTCAGAGCTCATCCAGCTGCTCATAATATGAAATACATCCGTTTATCCTAACTTTATCTCTCTCAGCACTTCTGAAGAACCTATCACCACAGTATCTAGTCACCACCAAAACCAACATGTACAATTAGCATAAGCCTTTCATTAAAGCTGAAAGAAATGATAGAATTCATACCAGTTACATGGTTTAAACTCTCCAGGCTTACTAAAGCAAATTGTCACTATCCACCACACCTATGAAAATGATGTTTACCTTTTTCTTAGACAGTAGCTGGAAGGACTGAAAGTTGGTCCCCATCAGTAAAATTTCTCCCATATGTAACATATAATAAATTCATTACTGAATAGAAGGTCTGCCATCGAGAGAGATATATATATAAAATACACACATACTGACAGAGCATATTAAGATTTTTCTAGATCATCACTGAATTTGTGTAACTGATATGATTATAGTAACAACGGCAAAATGGAAGAAGGACTCCATCCAGACGTGAACAATACAGGACAATTTCATGAGCCACATTAACATTTCTCAGTTAGATGAAGTTAGATGGCTTGTATTTCCTTTGGTTTCCTAGACCACCACACTGAATTGCTATGGGTTCTGGTTTGTTTCCCTCCCCACCCTCCCATTGGCTTAGCACAAATTTTCAAACTTCATTAACAGAATTTTCTTCTTTAAAAAATTCCTGTGTAACTTCCAGGACTGCAGTTCATTGCAGTTTAGTTTTGCTGAAGTTGAGGTAAATGACATCTGCTGTTCTCTCCTTGTCCACAAATCCAGTCATTTTATCATAGAAGACCTCAGGTCAGGTGAGATTTACCCTTGCTACTCTTTCCAGTCACAGTAGATGTCAAAGGACAAACAAGAATGGAGCAAGCGCATGGTACTCCCCCGAGTGCTATTCCACATGCCAATTACTTCCAGCTTAAAGGGATTTTCTCAGCCAGATGTAATTTTGTGCATTGACTGTCAAAAGTAAGTACGGTTTGGTTCATCTGGACATAAGTGCCTGCTCCAATTTGTTTGTCATTTAATGTCTATCTTCGATGCTGGTCTTGGCCTAAACCACTGAATATTTCTTTTATTATTCCTTATGCCAGTAACTTTACTTCAAGAAGAAACCTAAAGACATGTCTACTTTTGTACAGACACCATGATCTCTTGCTGAAAACCACAACAAGGCTTGTTTTAACAATGACTATCAAACTGGCATAGTTGTTTTGCTGAAGGGAATGACCACTGCGTATACATTCTTCTTGTACATGCAACAAT
The DNA here is from genome assembly GCA_002844005.1 of Limosa lapponica baueri. Classification (NCBI taxonomy): domain Eukaryota; kingdom Metazoa; phylum Chordata; class Aves; order Charadriiformes; family Scolopacidae; genus Limosa; species Limosa lapponica. Next base: position 1,093,593 of record KZ505707.1, on the reverse strand, counting down.
AAATTATAAAAACATTAATGCTTGTATTTTATATGGTATTCTTACAAGAACAGTTATTCTTGCATTAAAAAAAAAAATTAAAAATCATCTGTTAAGAGATTTAGGCTGAGTTTGTGCTTCTTCAAGCACAATAACTTTAGCCAGGCTTTTAATGCCTATACGTAGGATACTCTTTCTTCAGTTGACTATGAAGAATGCCCACCCTATGGATAGAAGTGAACTTGGGCATCCTTCTTCAGTCTTACAGTGCTACGTCACCTTTTTTTTCCTCTATCAGTAGTGACTATATCTGTGGGGATTTTATGTATTTCTCACACAGACAAGGAAGATTCATATTGTTCCTCCCACCCAGGGAGCTGTCACTTGTTTTATGTGGTGCCTTTATGATTCTATTCACATCCCTCTTGATGAGCAACGCTGTCTCATCAAATATATTTAACCTGCTGAAATTACTCCATCAAATGATCTATAGACCTTCATTAGCTAATTATGACTCTCACAGGTATTCGTTTTTCTGTACCTACATTTTCATGCTTTCTTAGCTCCTTTCCAGTCTACTCAACATTAAGACCACAGCTTCAGTGTTCGGTAGTTTTTAGTGTTAAATCTTAAGTGGTAAGAGGCACAGAATAATCAGAGGTCTAGAAAACATGAATTATAAGGAAGACTTGAAAGAATTTATTTAGTCCAGATTTGAGCATAGTGAGAAAGGGATATGACAGCATATCCAGTTTTGGGCCACTCAGTACAAGAAAGACACTGAGGTGCTGGAACAAGTCCAGAGAAGGGCAACAAAGCTGGTGAGGGGTCTGGAGCACAAGTCTTATGAGGAGAGGCTGAGGGAGCTGGGATTCTTTAGCCTGGAGAAGAGGTTGAGGGGAGACCTTAGCGCTCTCTACAACTACCTGAAAGGAGGTTGTAGAGAGGCAGGGGTCGGTCTCTTCTCCCAAGTCACAAGTGATAGGACAAGAGGAAATGGCCCCAAGCTGCACCAGGGAAAGTTTAGACTGGCTATTAGGAAAGATTTTTACACTGAAAGGGTTATTAAGCATTGGAATGGGCTGCCCAGAGAAGTGGTTGAGTCACCATTCTTGGCAGTATTTAAGAGATGGGTAGACATAGTGCTTAGAGATATGGTTTAGTGATGGTTTTTGTCAGTGTTACGTCGACGGTTGGACTAGATGATCTGAAAGGTCCCTTTTCTAACCTAGGCAATTCTATGAATCTATGATTATTAACTAAACTGGAGACCAAGTTATGTTCTGAGGGCTGATAAAGAATAAAGCAGCCATCATTGAAATGTTTCAGATTAGCTGCTGCTAAGCAGATGCATCTGACTGAAATGAAGCTTTGGTGGTACATGACCAAAGGGAGAAATCTCTGCTACTGCTGGAAAAAGTAATTTTTGTCCTTCTCCAGCCATCTACCTAAACCCTTCCGGGTTACTGACCCTGTGCAGAGGTCCACAAACCTGTAGAAAACCTGTATTTACTTCCTGATGAAGCTCAGTCCTGTGGTTACTGCTGCTTCAGTCACTGCTAGAGCAAAGGGTGGCTAGAAAATACACCTCCGCACCCTGCTCCTGTGTCTGAGTACTCAGTTTGACTGTTTGAGCCTTGTGGTTTGTGATTTCTTATAATTGACCTACCTGTCTGTGCCATTACAGGAGAGGGAAATATAGGTGGTTTTTTTTAAAGCTGTGATCCATCTCAGGTTACTGGAAGGAGAGAGTAAGAAGCTATGTTTTTACCAATATTCATTCACCCCTTAATTACACAAGCTGTTGCAAAGAAATTATTCTTCTGTCAGGATTTTCCAGTTATGAATGCTCATCAATCTTTTAATGATTTTAAATATAATGTGTGGATTGTCCCTCTTGTGCTTATAAACAGTGGTTTAAATTTTTAGTAAGCTAATATTTTAAAGAAAAAAAGGCCCACAGTGTTTCTGACAAGGCTGATTATAGAACATCAGGATGAGGACACACCTCTATTTAAAAAATGTTTTATAGGGAGTGAAGATTTATAGAGGTGTTCTGCTGATTCATGAAGACTAGATATGGAAATTAATTTCTGGAAGTCACTCAGTGATGAAATATGTAACATATAATGCATTTGTCTGTAAGACAAATATGTATGTTGGCTGATTAAAGAAGATATATGAACTTCTGAAAAAAATAACTCCTAAAGGAAATTATTCTCAGGAACAAAACAGCTAATTATAAAACCAACAGGAAATGAAATGTGTATATTGAATAACCATATAATTTTTCCTAAATAGGAAACTTTCAATATTAATTTCTAATGTATTTAAGCATGCAACTTCAATGTCTAATGACACATATATATGTGAATATCTGAAATGTACTACTCTGCTGGTTCTAGTCCGTTTTCAGACAGATGGTGTTGCGTATGTCAACCCACTGCCCAAAAGAAACAAAAGGAGAGGATGTGGGATGAAGACCAGGAGAAATTCCCTTTGCTGCAAAATGCCCCTGAATGTGGCAAAGAGCAGGTTTTTTCCCAAAGAGGGTTGTTTCAGGGTACCAGGATACAACTATATTCTAGAGCCAGACTATGGCAATAACTGAACTGTAGCAATCAACTCCCTAGTTAGAAAGGGAACAAAATAAAACTCAGCTGGGCCAGTCATTAACCACTGTGGCAGGGACTTATTGCAAGTTTGACCATGATTAATCCAATATTAAAAATAAATCTTGATTTCATTGTCTACCCTAAATGCTGTTTGTAATATAAGAAAAAATATAAAGACAGTGAAAAGTCTATGAAGAGTTAAAAATGCACAATTAGAAATGAATCTAAGTCCATAAGTCAACTGATGAAAAGCTACATTTTTATTGTATATTTAAAGTTTTTATGCAGAAAACATGTGGCTCCTTATATAGCAGACAGAGAAAGGTGGGTGGGGTGGTTTTTTTTGTTTTGGCTTTTTTTTTTTCTTTTAGTTAGCATAAGAATCTGTCAATCTAAGGAACACTTTTTTGAGAAAAAGCAGTTCAGCTTCAAACATTCAACAAGTGATAAAAGAGGCTTTTCAAAAATAGAAGTGCCTACATGTGTTGATGAGACAATATGTGAATGCTGACGAATAAATATAATCTGCCTGAGAAGGCTAAATTTCAGCTTGTCCTCACATGTAAGTTATTTGCATTTCTACAGATGTGTTGATTTCACATGCCTTATGGACAAGAAAATGGAAATGTTAAAAAACAGCTTTTCCCTATTTATGTTTAAAAAAAATTACTTAGTTGCTCTGTCAGGTTCAAAGACTTGAAGTAATTGATGGTGTTTGAATAAAAAAGATCAGGGCCCAAATCATGGCGCTTATGATCTAAGATTTCTCTAGTTTTTTTGGAAAAATAGGAATAAATTGTGCACACACCCCTGAGAGAAGAAGACTTTGAAAACTAGTAGATTTCCCTGAGACACAATGGTTCTAAACACATTCTCATAAATTTCAGCTTTGCTAAAAGAAGAGACAGTAGGTCTATATATATATTTTTAGTTCAAGAAAGAAGATTGTGTGAAAGCTCAGCACTGACATTTTTTCAGATTTTTTTTCCTTTTTTTTTCTGCTGGGTTCAATAGAATGCATGATGTTCACAGAATTTTTTGCTTTTCATATTTCTTTTCGCATTTTCTCTTCTATCTCATAAGAAAAAGAAAGAGAAAGAGAGGAAATGAAAAAAGAGACCAAGCACGCTTATTGCTTTGTGGTATGCAAAATAGAGAGGGGGAAAAAAAGAAAGAAAAACAAAATTTCTAAAAGTAATAAGAAAAAAATTGAAAATAGATGTTATAAATTTCTGTAAAGTAGAAGCAACTATGATTACTTAAAGTTTCTAATTTTAACAACTCCTATTCAAAATCTATATATTTCTTGTTTTCTTTGCACATCCATACCTTTTTTACCATGTTAAGATGGGATATAGAAAGAGGTAGTGCTAGCCAAAACTACAGAACTGCAAAGCAGCTGCATCTTTACTTTTAAGTAAAGAAACATGACATGTTTGCAGTATATAACCCCTTTTCAGGAAAATTTCCAGTGGCAGAGCTGGAGGAGGGCATGTGTAGACAAGACCTCATCCTGCCTGTTGGTCTCATGTAAGCTGCCTGGAAACCCCTGCAGCCTCTGCACAGCGGTGCCTGAAGCTGTCCTTGTTCAGCTCCATACCCTGCTCTGGGAGCCCACAGCAGCAGCCAGGGAAAACAGAGGCTTAAAATCCTACAGGTCAATGTGAAAAAAAAGAACCCAAACCTGAGCTCCATATGGTCTCTGCAAGCAACTCGAGAGCTGCCCTCCTGCCAGTCACGAGATGGAGAAAGGAATGAGCGACATTCCTTGAATGCAACCAGGAAAACTACAGAGGATAATAAAAGGAAGCAGAAAATGATTTTTTAGTCTGGGGTTTCTCAGTCTTTGTGTTGCCACTAACCCTTCCAGCAGCTAAGTGCTCGCTGGCACCTCATCTGTAGTTACCAACTTTTATCAGTCCTCATGATTTTCTGCTGTGGTTCTCACACATGAAACAATTGGGCACATTGCATCCAACTTGAAGGTTAGAGGTACACTTCTGCCTATGGGGTCCTGGTCCCCCATCAGTGGGAGCCTACCCATACATCCCACAAGTGTCACGTGTCCCAGATCCAGCACTCACCCCAGTCTAGCAGCTAGAAATCACACCTCAGTCCTGCAGACCAGAGTAGCCAAGAAGATTAATTTTCAGTAAACTTCAGGTAACATTTTCACATGAAAATATTTTAAGATTGTGAAATGATGCATATGCTCTAAGACAAGATGATTGTGTTTCTCACTTCTTTGTCTCCACTGATTTTTTTCTCATGCTGTACTCAAAGTACAGTCTGAGGTAGACACCATCTTCTTGATCCAGATATATCCAGGGCCAAGGAGGAGGACATCCTCATTTGTTATGGGGATAAGTGGATACTAATAACCAGGAGGTAATAGATGACCTTTTTTTGCTATTATTCTCCTATTAGATTGCAATGAATAATAGTCCAGTCCTTAGATATTACCTTAGAGCCACACTGGAAAGCTGTCTGAGGACAAACCTTCTCGTGAGACAGAGCAAGCCTCAAGGTAAGTTTCCATTTCTGAAGAGCTGCACACAAATCCATACTATGAATATCCGTGGCCACATTACTTTTAGCATAAGCAGCCATGAATTGAAGTTATGTATTATTTTGACCTTTCTAATCTGCTGACATCACATTCTCCCCACTTTGCTTGTGTACTTGGGCTCTTCAGATTAGTGGTCTTTGTCTGACCTCTCCTTCAACCATGTGCACAGGTCACCCTTTTTGCCTGCACTGCCCTTTGTAGCTGAAGATTACTTCCCCTTAATTTCATTCACCATGTCCATTTTGTAAAGTTCACATTGAACAAACCTGTTTTCTTCCAAAATCATGACAGATCGTTCTCCTACACAGCTGTTTATTCATGACTTCATTCGTGTCTTGAACTCTTCTCTCTTTGACTCTCAGGAGCGAGTGATCCTTAAGATCAAATCCACTTAGGCACAGTTTAAGGTGACAGTTACTCCACTGCTGTTAAAGAAGAAAAAAACCGTGTTGCATGACTACTCCTACATCAATCTGGTAAGAAAGGTCAGAGGCGTAGGGCTCAAATACACAAGAATAAGAATTTCTCCCATATTGAGAATTTGCTGGTCAACTGTAACTAGTTTCTAGCTCCTTCCTTACTTCTCAGTAGTGAGGACAGAGAGGCTGGGCCTTTTCTAATTGCACAAAACTGTGTTTGTTATACAAAATATTTTAGGTCCTTATTTCATAAATTTTTACTATCTTAGCTCATCTACTCCAAGAACATTGTATCTTTTCAATATGCCCTATTGACACCCTCTGGCTAATGTGACAATTCATCATCAGCAATTCCCTATGCCACAGTTATGGTCTTAGTTCAATAAAACACTTAAGACATGCCAGAAGCCTAGAGAAGCCTGGAATAGGAGTTAATACTGTGTGCAAATACAGATTTAAATTTAAGTGGCATGCTTTATTTTTTACCAGTATGGGCCCTTGACCCTTACCATGCTACTGGAATCGTTAACAAACATTGCCTAGGATGTGCACACTTGATCAACAATTGCATCCTCATTTCTATTTCTAATCTTATTCTTTAGCGTTATGGTATTTGGATTGAAATATCCAGCCTAATTGTTATCCTTCAGTACAGGAATCCCATCAGATAAAGAAATCATTTTAACACCAAAAAAACATTAAAACAGCAAAAGATCTGAGCCCAGGGCAGAGGTACAAAGAAAACTGTGCATGTTACAGTGTTTGGTTTCTCTACGCTGTTAAAGAATAAACATACTGTCAATAGCTTGAGGGAAGAAGATTTTGATGCTATAGCAAATATGAATCAAATCTGAATTCATCATTTGTAGGATTCGCTTTGCAAAGATAATAAAAAGAATTAAAATAATGAAGTACCAAGTTATAAGCACTGGGCGAATGCTGTAGGTTTATATGCAATTCCAAATATTCCTTGTAATCAGTGTGTAACAAATAGTCGATTGAAACTGATACCTGTTTATCTGTGCAATTTAGAAAGAAAAAAAACCAAAACAGACCTTTTGCCATTTATACGGGAACTAACAATAAGAAACAATTTAGTGTATAGGTGAAAGATCAGCTACAAACCTTTTTTACTTTTCTTCAAAAACCGACAACGTATGGAATATAGCTTTAAAACTTAATGTGACTGATCCTATTTTAGTGTTCTCCCATAAAACTGTATATTAATATAATAACAAGATCATGTAACTTCGATAAAACATGGCATGCTTTGTGATTATTTTTATATATAATGTCAGAATTATTTGGAGAACAGTAAAAATGATTCAAAAGCTCTAGGCTGAAAATAAATCCATCTGATGTCATTCTTTCAGAAGCTGTCCTTTCCTCTGCTATTGTTAATGCTGTTATTTTGAGCAGAATAATTCCCACAGTTCTGATGGCTATCCAAAAAAGACTAGAAAATGGAGGTTCAGTACCCAAGCAAAAAATACTTGACCATACCGAACAAAAATAGCCAAAGGTATTAAATGATAAAACCCTCACCCTCATGGAAAGGAGAAAACTAATGCACTTCAGATAACCTGTAAAATCATAATAGATGCAAAAGAATTCAGAGATTGTTAAAAACATGCAGCTAAAAAACATCACCTTTGCCTGGTTACATTTGACTAAAAAACTGTAGGACCTTACAGAAAGCTGGCTAAAGCATATTAATTCTCTTCCTAGAAGCAAACCTTACTTAGGCCAGGGAATAAAATACTGAGTCCATCTTCTGTGTCTCCCATGACTGCTGCAAGCAGAAAAACTTTTGTACAGTGAAACTTCTCGAGGACCTGCTGTCCATCTGTGCATATCCACACTTGGCAATAAGGAGAAAGATTAGTTCCTTATCCATGTTGTTTTAATTAAGAAAAAGGCATAAGGTCTCTGGAACTGTGTGAATAACACAGACGAGTTAATCAACTTTTTATTCTTTACAGTTTAAGGCCTTCAACTAAAAGGGTTTATTCTGTAAAAATACATCTATTTTTAATATGAAGTGATGAGAACACAAACAGAAAAAAAAATTGCTTTCCAATGAAATCCTCAGAGGCAGAATTAAACCTAATAAAATTAAAATTTTTTTGTCATTTTCACAGGAAATCAGCTCTCATATTCCATAAGAAACTTTGTTAAAGCTTTTAGGAAGTTGTGAAACTGAGGTTCAAAATAATGCAAAAGTTCTTGGTGATAACAGCCTATGGTGGAGGTGTTTCTATGGTCAGTGAGAACTGACTGTGAAGAAAAGACAGCAGGGGGTAAAGTACAAAAGTACAAACCTTTGTGAATTAGTATAAGAACTTTGGAATGTTTCAGGATGAAATTCCTGATGTTTCTGCCTTGCAACAAGTATTTAAATAGTTGATACTGTATTGCACTTGAAGTCCAGTGCACACTGGTATGGCACACACAAGAGCATCACATTCTTTCACATAATTAATTAACTCAAAACTTCCAGAATGTAAAGTTTGCTTGCTTCCTTTGTTTTCTTTCAAGAATGCTGATATGCTGTATCAGTTGGTTATGAGGTATGTCTTTTACTACCCCACCAATGGACTTTAGCATTAAGTCCTAAATGAGAAATATTTAAGCATAGATTTAAGATGAATGGTTTGTATGACAAGGAAGAAAACTTATCCAAGGATTGCAAATAACATTTTTATATCCCTAATTCTATTTTAAATATCACTTCCCTTAGAATTCTTTCTCAACTGTGAAGTGTTTTTTTTCAAGTAGAAATGAATAATTTAACAAGATTCTTACCAAGAAGATGGTTTGATGCTTGTTGAGAAGGCTGGGCTGTAATATTGCAGATCAGATTTACAGAAAATAGGTTATCTAGTAAAAACTCATTATAGAAGTGACAGGATTGGAAGGGAGGAGGATGGGTCATTTCTCATAAGGAAGTGATGCATTACTGATTCTAACAATGTTAAAAAAAAAATCAATAGTTTTCTTATTTTTGCCTTCATCCTGGGCTGACAGATTAATAGCACTGCCTTTGTTCTACCTGTACTTCCACTTCACAACTAATACTGAAGAACACCCTTTTTCCCCTTTAATTTTTTCCCTCTTATGTGCCACCACCCAGCTGAGACCAATGCAGGGGTAACAGCAGAGCCTACATCTGTACCCTGCTGTTTAGATTCAGTGAAGAGACAGGTTGAATGTACATCTAGACAGCCATGAAGACAGTTCAATACATGTGCTACTTGTACAGAGTTCTTTGGTTGCTCAGATACCTAAAACAAGACAAGACATTAGGAGCTGGGCCAACTCTACTTCAGTAGAAGTGATATGGGAGCATAACAGAGGCTCAGTATCATGAGTTCTGGTTTAAAATATGAAATGAACTGTAGATTGCCACAATTTGAATACTAATGCAGGGTAAGGTGAAAAAATACTCTTATTTCTGTATTTTCTCAATATTGGGTCTCATTTTACATACAACAATAACAAATACCTGCCCAGTTGTCAGTAATCCGCAGTCTATGAAGCAGATCCTGCCAAGCATTCTCCACTGCTCTAGCCAAAAGACCCTTAAAAACTTAAACTAGAAAGTATCAACAACTGCAGAAAAACTAAATTACCCCACCACAATACATTTGTGTCTTTAACAAAGGTGTGACTTTCTCCAGCATTTCAATCCACCTGTGGGGATGGAAGTGTTTTGAAGACTCTATACGCAGAAGCTGGGAGGGTATTGTCTATGTTTCACAAGCCAGAAACTATGGGAATTAGTAAAGCAGGCAACCATGAAATGGTATTTGTAGTAAGAACAAATAGAACTCAAAAAGATAATATGGTTTTATGTAAAATTTAATAAAAAAAAGCCAGCAACAACAAAAACGTAAATTTACTGTGATCAGAAAAGTTAGAAATATTAGAAAAATTCCATAAAAGGATAGTAGAATGATTGATGTCATTTTAGGTCCCTCCCCCAGCTCATGCCTTGTCCTTTAAAATACAGCAAAAAAGAAATATATTTGTATCATCTCCTGTTTCTTCTCCCATCTCATTTCTGTTTTCTTTGCAGTGACCTGATGAGAGATCATTAGCCTGAAAACAGAACTTAAACCTCATAGTCAGGATTACAATAGGAAGGAATTACTGGGTAACTTCAGCAGAAGCTGCTTGGTTTTTTTCTTTGCAGTGACACCAAACAAAGAATTCATTTTTGGACTCATGGTAAATAAGAAAGAAAAAAGCACAAGATCATGACTAGAAAATGAGTCCTTGAAAAAATAGGGATTTCTTCTTCCACAAAAAAAAATCTCCAATGATAGAAACAGAAATCTATAGATGTAGTTTCTCTGAAAAAGAGAAACTATACCTGAGGAAGAACAGAGCCAAATCTGAAAGAGGACCATGCGTTTCCTGTGCTTACTTAAAGAAGGAAGGAATGAAGCAGAGAACTTAGGCTGATGGCAAGTGAAGTACAAGTAAATGGTTGAGGGTAAGTAGTCAAACACTGCAATGGGAAAAGCTGCATACTTTTTCCCTTTAAGTCTAGAGATTAATTTTTCCTTCTTGCTATAAACTTGTTCACTAGGCAAGTATTTCTCTTCTAATAAAAATTAATACAGGCTAAATCTCCAGTGAGTGCAGTGAAACATCGTATATTACAATTACTACCCCCCCCCAATAATGTCACTGAAACCAAACTTTGACATTTTATATTAACGCAATTTAAATAAGCAATCAACAGCATATGGTAATGCTAAATCCAGGAGATGAGTCATCATATAAAAATGATTTTTTTTCCACACAGGGGAAAGATTAAGCATATCTTTGGTGACAGAGCCATGAGAATAACTTAACTATCAAGTTTAAACAAAGCCCAAATACACAGAGGTGCACAGCTGAACAAGATAAGGCCAGCGGGTGATTCAGAGGGCTGTGTACGGGCAAATACTCCAAAATGGGGATACTGTGAAAGAACCAACTGCAAAGCGACTGGATCATCCCTTCATATACAGGTCTGAGTATAAGGTGTTTGCAGAAGTTTGTGGAGACACTGCAGGCTATAGCTACAGAAATGTTTTTGGCAGAGCCCCAAATGTTTCCTGTTCCAATTAGGTACAATGAACCATTAAAGAAGATCTGCAGCAAGTCGCTTGCCTAAGCAGGGGGTCAGGATAGGACCAGGATGTGACTTTTTCCCCTTATATTCCTTTTCGCTTTGAGAAGAGTTGCTGTGGCTACCAAAATGATGAAGAAAAAAAGATCCTAATGGGCAAAAAGCCTGGATCTCATGAATTACAGAGAATTAGATTGACTTTCCCAGCCATTAGATAATGATGATCAGACTGAGGTGGGAGAAAGCTGAAAGGAAACTCCCTGTTGCTGTCAACCTGTCAAAGCAGCAAAGATGGCAGCACCACTAGGAGAAAAAAATATTAAACTGTTGCTAAATTTTGATATTGAAATTTCATACAAAAACCCCAACAACAACCAAGCCACCCAAACCCAACAAATAGTAGGAAGCAGTGTTTTACCTGTTTCCCAGGTTTCAGTGCTCTGGGAGCAGATCCCTGCTTTTGTCTTCTATTTGTGCACCAGAGACTCTCAGGTTTGGTCCATTGCTCCCCTCTTATCACCAGGACTGTTCCTGTCTGACCTGTGCCCAACTGGCTGTTAGGTCAATGTAATATACCTGAGCATCTGTCCCTTATCCCCTTGAATTTTTATATCAACTTAAAATAGAAAAGATTTTAACATAAATATTATGTAACAGTTACAAGCAAATGAGTAATAGGACACCCTTAATGAAAGCAATCAACAGTACGTCAGAGACCTCAATAGACATTTATGTGATATGTATGCCAGAGAAGGATTTTCATATAGGGGAAACCAAAAAGAGAAAAATACCATTCATCATCATTAGTAAGTATTTTTACAGATTTTTACAGCAGTTGGGGTGGGGAGAAGCAAAAAGCCCCAACAGAAAGCCGTTAATGAAGGGTAAGAACCATCAGCTCCAGACATACTGAAAGATTTGATATAAAGCAAGTGTTCCTTGCTTCCCTTTCTTACATCATTCCACCACAGCCATACGTTCTGCATTTTTTTTGTCCTGTCACAGTACGACATGTTATCATAACCAGGCTTTGATAATACAAAGAGCACATAATGAACAAGTCTTTACTTCTTCCGATTTTGTACCATTTAGGTTTTGAAGAATATTCACATATTGCTTCCATGTCTTTTCTTTTATCCTGGCAATGCTTCAGTAGAGACAATTCAAACTTCTCTGGGTTGGCCAACAAAGTACTCTCTCTGATCTTTTAACATAGATTCTGTTAACGAGTAAAAGGGTAAATAGGTAACTTATGAGTCTCCAGTATGCTATTCTTAATCTTTTTTTTTTTTTTCCTAGATTTTTAAATAAAGCACTAGCTATAACATCAAAACATTTGTCAAACAATTGGAATATTAGCAAGTTCTACTAAGAGCAAGCTAGAAACCTTACTGCTATGAGGAATCAACAGCTGCTCCTTAGTACTGAGCCAGGGTGCCAGAGTGTGGGGCAAACTGTACATCTTTGGGCTTCACAGCTACCCAAGTCAGCTTGCTGGGGGGAGGAAAAAGAAAACTAAGGCATCTCCTATGCTGGTCCTGCAGGCACAGAAAACAGACCAGAGTCCCCATTTTGATAATTTCCATCAATTCTCTCCTGAAGAAGTAAATACTGGTGGTCTGAGAGACTTGACACAAAGATGAGAAGAAAGGCCTTTCCCTTGTCTGTGTAATTTTTAATTGCATAGTTCCTCTTCGTCTTGTGTGATAATCTTTATACATCCTGGATAGACTAAACCAGTCACTTCATACTGCCTATGCATCAAAACAGTGTGACCTGAGCGCGGGTAGTGCTGCTGCTTCCCTGCATCCCCCTTCCAAATGTTCAGTTCTTAGGTAGCTAAAATGATATTTAAAAAAAAAAAAGCCTGATCTAGTTATAATCAGTATAATCCCATAGCCATATTCCCAAAGCTTTTATACCAATGCTTGAGTTCAAGGTGGAAAGACTTAAGCAAAATCCACTGTCTTCAGATGCTAAAACCTATACTATTTGATAAATAGGGATTTAGTTCCAATTAACAGGTTCAGAAGCAGGATGATTAAAGAAGAGAAAGCTCAGAGAATAATCAGCACTAATTATACTAATGCTGCTAGTGTAATTAATCAGTTTTGCAACCTGCAAAATTGAGATAAAGAGCCATAAGATTTAGAGATGAAAAATCACTACACAGAAACTGTGGATGGTCATTATCCAAAATAACACACGAACACCAATTGCTCTTGGGGATGGTTTGTCTTTTGTCCCCTTTCTCCTGGCTGCTAGAGGGAGAAAGTTGCTCTGCTCTCCCACCTCCTCAGCCCATGGCTGGGAGAGTGGCCACGGGAGCCTCTCCAGCGTCAGCCACGGGTGGTCTTGCCCTGTTGTGTTCTCTCCCATTTTTCTCCTACTGAGACGTGGCCATATCTCTGTCTCATGGCCAGAAGATTGAGGGAGGTGACTCTGCTCCTCTACTGTGCTCTCTTGAGACCCCCCTGCAGTGCTGCCTCCAGCTCTAGGGTCCCCAACATAAGAAGGATATGGACCTGTTGGAGCGAATCCAGAGGAAGCTACGAAGATGATCTGAGGGCTGGAGCACCTCTGCTGTGAGGACAGGCAGAGAGAGTTGGGGCTGTTCAGCCTGGAGAAGAAAAGGCTTCAGAGATGGTATTGCAGCCTTTCAGTACTTAAAGGGGACTCATAAGAAAGATAAGGACAGACTGTTTAGTATGACCTGTAGCGATAGGACAAGGGGTAATGGTTTTAAAATAAAAGAGGGGAGATTTAGACTAGATATAAGGAAGAATTTTTTTACAATGAGGGTGGCGAGTCACAGGCCCAGGTTGCCCAGAGAAGTTGTGAATGCTCCATCCCTGGAAACATTCAAGGTCACGTTGGACAGGGCTCTGAGCAAACTGATTTAGGTGAAGATGTCCCTGCTCATTGCAGGGGGTTGGACTAGATGACCTTTAATGGTTCCTTCCAACCCAAACTATTCTATGATTCTCTCTTTCATCTCAAAGCCAGCAAGTGGGTTCTTGGCTACACAGCGAGACTTCTCTCCGTCTCCTCTTTTTTTTTGTTCTCCTAACAAAACTGCCTGTCTGTCATCTATTTTATACTGTTCTTTCTCCAGCTACAGAGGATATCATGCTCCAGGAAAATTCAGATTATCCCCAAAAGAAATTTCCATTTCCTAGTTTCACATTCAGATCACTATGAGCTGGCCTACTAGAAAAAGTGGGAAGACCGAGAAAGCAGAAAGTCCCGCATCAGTCCATAACACACCACAGGAATACTGTAAGTATCCCAGGCACTTAAAATATCTGCACTGACCTTAAATGACAAGTATTAACCTAATATAGGCTTTCATACCATTATGCACTCAAAGAACTCATGTGACAGACTGTTGTTTTTTATGAAGCTATTTTTCAAGAGCGTATGAAGTTCTCTCTCACGGTGCACTAATAAAATAAACTATAAAAATAATTTTACAGCGACATGAAAACTATAAATCATAAGAACAGAAATTCATGGACTTATCTTTGTCTAACGTGTTGTTCTTGGGTCCTCCTGTTATGCTTATATAGCAAATACTCTCAAATAATCTGTGATTTTACATACTAGCTATAAAGTGATGTTTGGCGTAATGGATGAGTAAATAAAAATTGTTCATCTCAATTGTGTTTCAACATTAGTTTTATGTTGTCCTGGTCCCATAAGTTTAAGAATATCCTCAGCATTAGTTCAAAGTAGTTTTTGTGATTTAATTTTATATTTATGTCTTTACTCAGCTGCAAGAGATTTTTCCAATAAATAAAGAGAGTGGTTATGAATCTTACATTACAGCTTTAAATTCTTGCAGCAGGCTACATTTTTAGTGATGCAAAGGCTGGCGCTCATGGGCTCTTTCATGATAAATATATCAATGTCTGTCTGAACCCCCTGGTGGAAATATGGCTTCAATTTTTTTCTTAAAAACATGGATCAATCATTGTTGCCCTTGCCTATTCTTTTCTGTCAAATGCTTCAAATGTGTTGGAGTATCCGTAAAAAGTTTGAGAAGCACTTCAACATTTAACTTCAGTGCAGCTCTTCCTTGTTTTCTTTGAGATATACAAGGAGCTGATCCACAGTTAAAGATGATTAATGATAATCCAACAAATTCAACAGACTTTATAAAGTAATGTAAGGGCCATTCTTGCCTGCAAAACAGCTCCCTTTGCCATTGGGATCTAGGTTATTTGTTCTGTATCCCTGGAAGAAAGCATTGAATGTCCTACCAGTAGATACAGGAAGATAAGACCTATAGGTTTACACACTGAATTAGCTTATTTTTCCATTTAAATTGATGGTAAATTTGTGCTTGGGACTACAGTGTCATTAAGAACATTTTGCAGAATAATTTGAGAACCTTTCCACTTTACTGCACTGGCTAGAAATATTTTTTCTGTGCTTAGTGAATTTATTCAGTCTTTTTTGTTAGGTCACTAACCCTTACTTAAAAAAAAAGCAGTTCCAGGGCAAGGAGAGATCTGGAAAGCCAGTAAGAATTAAACACTTAATTCTTTAATGTGGCATTTGGGTCTTGCCCACTAGTAATGAAGGAGAGCCAGCATCTTTTCTGATGTCTGTCTCTTACCAAAGTTAGATCAACCCTTGCAGGTGGATTACAACATAGCTCTCTTAAAATTCAAGAAGTTTGTGACTCACTGAAAGGAAATTGCAAAGGAGAGACAGACAGGAGGAGTGTACTTCCCCTCATGCTACTTTAGCTTTTTTGTCAGTGACACACTCACGTCTACCTGAAATGTAATGTGTGGAAACGGCTTTGATCCTTTTCTCTCTAATGATGTGTTCAGTTAGCAACCTTGTCATGAAAATGTGACACTACTATCTTGTTAATGCTCACCTTATGGACGAGGTATTCTTTGAATGAAAGCATCAAAGGTGTTCCTTAATCTACTTTATGGGAAAGTCTCTATTTTATGGCCATGTACACTAAAAAAATGCAATATTTCTAGTTATAGCACTGCATAGCTGAAGCCAGCACAATATAACCCATCAGCGATCGCCTGGACAGCCTCAAAGATCCTAGAAATTGACAAAATCTATTTGCAAAGCGGTATCATCAATATTTGCTTTGACAAGTAAATGCTGCCTTATTCTCAAGGAAAACCCGGACTGATTTATTAATGAAATTTCTTTGGACACATTAAAAAAAAGCCCGCACAACATTTTGAATAGGAACTGAGTGCCTCTGTCACAACATGGTCAAAAAAGCCTGTCTGCACTGCAAACAAGGCATCACCCCGAGGTGAGCACCACATCTTGTGGAGCCTGAGTAGATGAATGTGCTGGTGGCTTAGGAGAAACATACCCTCCAGGAGCAAGGACCACATGCCCATGTGTGCCAAGGCCATGAGAGCTGACAGCCTCACACACAATCTGCCAACCAGCTATCGGGTGAGGCGACAGACCATACAGCTAGATTGGAGACGAATCTTTTGGAGGTAAAGGTGACAAATTATGGACAAATCCTTGAATAACTTTACTGAAATAGGTAGATTTCCATCTCAATATAAGCATGTGTATGAGTGTGCATATGCATCAGGCCTACCTGAAATTATGCTGATGTAAAAAGTCCTCCTCAATCATGGCACATGGAGTTTATCAAAAGAAGTTTGTATGAGACTCAAGCTAATAAATAGCACAGCTTACAAAGAGAGGACACGCTGCTTCCTACAAATAAGAAATTATGTCTTAAATGAGTTGTCTATGATACACTACAATGAAGCAATTCATGTAAGGAAGACTATAATCCTCAAAAGTAATTTGTTTAAACAGCCTTGTGATGCACAGAAATGAGTAAAATTTTAAAAACTTTAAAAAAAGAGCCCTGACAGAAAGCACAAGAGCTCCTGGCAGGGCTATACCACACTTGAGTCCAAAGGAGTAGGGGGTGGGGAAGTGCTGGGCAGTGATTTCCGCTGGGAAACAGGGTTAATGCTTTCTCCAATATTCGACAGGAGAAGCTGACATGGACCCAGGTGCCTGGGTCAGCAGAAAAGCAGGAGCTATTACCCCGTCAGACCCCGCAGAAATGTCATTTTCCCATTTGCTCCCAAGGCACAGGCTCCAGCCACAGTCAAGGATCTGTGTCTAGCAACACAGAAGTAATTGTGACTTTTCTTGGGCAGCATTGCATGGGACCAGAGCAGTCACTCACCTTACTGCGTGGGGACTCTTTCTGGTTTCTAAGTGTGCCCCTTGTGTGTCCTTGTCCTCGCAGCAAACTCAACTATTTCAGGAACTCCCATCACTCCTCCTGTCTCAGCAGCAGAGGGAAACACTGATGTAAAACATCATAAAATGTCATCAGCAAGTTGCAGAAGGCAAATACAAGCTCTACAGCAACTGGAGCCTCTGCAGGTTTTCAACACACCAGCAGAGGTGAAGTTCAGGAAAGGAAACACTTTTGGTAGCTTGCCAGCCTTGTACAGCCCAGGCTGCCTCAATTCATGCTGCAGTGACAGATGCTAACATCTATCACAAGTGTTTGGCATTTTTTAATCTCAAAACATGCCACAGGTGGCTGTGATTCATCAGCTAATGCGACAGCAAGAGCCCCATTTGCAGCCTTTCATGGCCTTCCATCCCCAGCCATCAGGAATGCTGGCTCAGGGTGCAGCAGGGCTCCCCAGCAGCTCCACATGCAATGATGGAGCAGCTCCACGTGCAAAGATGACAGGGCAGCTCATGCCACTTGTGAGCAGCTGGTACAGACATATGCAGGGACAATTGGCTGGCAGACAAATAGGACCTTCGTACCCGGCGATAGGGCTGTTGCTGATGGGATATTTGCTGCAACAAAACTGTGAAGAAATCACAAGGGCGTTAATGGATTTTTTCTACAGTTTTGTTTTACCCAGCATCAGTCTCAAAATGCTGATAATGCATTGATTAAGTGTAGTGTAACTTGAAAAATATAATGTAAGCATAGAAGTACTCTGAATTCCAGTTCCAGACTATTCATGGCCAGAAATATTAATAAAACAATTCAGATTAGCAAAAAGCATACTGAAAATCATAGTCTGTGGCGGCGGGGTATTTTATGAATAGTAAAAAAAAAAAATTAATGGCATGAACTTCTTGCTGTGAACTGCTTGCCTGCTCCTAGCTGCTAACTAGCAGATGTTCACATCTGAACCCGCTGTTTTGCACATATTGCCCTTATCTAGTGAGCTAATAATATAAATGAACAACCACAATACAGTAGTCTATAGCTGAAATATTAGTTAATTAGTGGCTACCCAAAAAATTATGTGGCAATAAGTATAGCCAGAGAAGTAAGATAGCTGTGGAAATACAGACAGGTATGTCTTACTTTGTGCAAAAGAGAAAATGAATACTCAATAACTAAAATTTAAAACATGATAAATTTTATGTACTGCACTGTAAATGTCTTTACTTTTGATAATAGAAAAATGAAAGATAATATCACTTATTAATCCACATCATATATCTATTATTTTAGGCAGGCTGTTCTCATATGGAGACTCAAAACCAGCACCCAGCCCATTTTCAGGGACTGGATACTGCAGTTGCAGGAGAGCAGGGCTACACAAAAGACATCATCAGAACTGTTTTTGAAAATAAACATGATTTTGAATGCTGAAGAAAGGAAAGGTAGTAATTGAATGTCTATTTGCAAATGCTCTCAGAGAAAAAATGCAGATATGCCAGTGGCATATGATGTTAATGCATAAATATGAATGCCAGTGCGTAGATATAAAGAAAATTACTGTTGATATCCCTAAGTAGCTACAATTCCATGAAATGTCTGTATTGAGATGTGAGCAACAGCCAGGTGAGATGACAAGCATTGGCAGATGAAGCACACAAATCTCAGGTGCTGGCTCTGACCTGCTGGTTTGTGGCCACGAGCCCTTGCTGGGAAAGGTCCAACATGCAGCTGCCATGGTTACAGCTCGTCCTTTCCCCTCAAGATGACTTCTCTTCTGCGTGAGGTACAGTTATGGGAAATGCACAGACAGGATACAAAATGAGTCTTTTCTCCCCTGAGTCTGTGCCCTTGAGTACAAAGCAAAGCAAGTTTATGCAGACACCTGATGGTACTGCTGCCTCCTGGCCAGGACTGAGTAAAGCTCATTGTAGCACTAAAACATCTCCATTCAAAGGATCAAACCATAAAAGTAAATTTTCTATATTTAATGCTTAAGTGTAACGCTTAAATAACTTGCATTCCTTCCAGAAGTAAAATGGCTTTTGTGGATGGTCACTTTACACAGTTTTTCCAAGTGTCTGTTGCAGTATCTAAGACAACTGCTCTCAACTGGAATGCTGGCGACATTCGTTCGTATAAATGGGTCAACCCCCTCCCTCCACCAGGAACAAACACGCACCTTCCCACACAAAAACTCATTTCTTACCAGATAAAATTAACGTACATCTTAAAAGCAAACAGTGTAGTGATACACACACAAAGTTTTAATTAGAAGAAAGTTGTCATGAATAACATAATGACTAATTACATTACTAAAACTATAAGAAACAGAAAATAGATGCCAGTTTATGTATTTGTTGACTTAAAATCTGTCCTCAGTTATACGGAGCACAGCTGCTGTAAGGATCCAATGAGGGAAGATTTTAGATCACATAAATTTAGATTTTTTTCCTCTTAGCAACTTAATAATCATCAAATTATATAACAAATATGTAAACCAATTACCAAATGTCAGAAGGTGCCCTGATTAAAATACACACATCCCCTGGAACGTGCCATATTCACAAATTAGCCATGTGTTATTTATAGCTCCTCAAGGCACAATAATGAAGAAAGTGGTAATGAAATCTGAAAGCCTGAATATCTCCCTTATGTTTGAAAGCAAATCCCATGAGACCCATCTGTAGTCCAAACTGGGGGAAAAAATATCTTTACTAAAACAAACAAAAAACCTACAAACACACTCCTCCCTTCTTAGTTTCATATTTGACATTTCATTTTTAAAATTATTTAAGCTGCAGATTAAAATCCCACCATCCTCTTTGCTCCCACACATTTGTTTTATCAAAATGATTCTTTGAAATTCCGTCTTAATTTTTATTCTCCAACACCACAGAGTGCAACCAAAATGCCTAAAAAAAAAGACAGATTCCTCTTTATGGGTCCAATTTGCACTTGCAAAACCCAAGTTCCATGGTATGCCTTGTTCTGTCAGCATGCGGCTCGGCTTCCTTCCTCATCCAGCTGCTCTGCTGCCCCCATCCCTTCATGGGAAGACCAAGGACACCTTTGTACCAGTTCTGTCCAGGCAAGGCTGAACTCAGTATGCACACCAAATCCTGCTACCGGTTGCCACAGTGATATCATACAGGGTGTTAACTCAGAACTCTGGTCACTTCAACCCTCCTCCGAGGCACCGAAATCCCACTGGCGTGGAGCTCTGTTTCCATCACCATAGGTGGGGTGGCTGTGAGGGTCTTACTGACCCCAGCTCAGGTCTTCAATAAGGCATACTTACACCTACACTGCAAAACACTTGCTTCGTTCTTCAGGTAGAAACATCTGGTTCAATGTACCCTTTTCAACATCCATATGTAACATTTGTAAGGCCTTTGCTATGCTATCTCTGCCTCTCTCACTTCCCACTCTCCCCAACACTGACTTTTGACTCTATTTTTGTCCCATATTTTCTCTGTTCGTTATTGATCAGAACTGCTATTCTGCTTCACACGTAAACTTTTCTTCTTTAAAAACATGTATTAACATTCTTTTTTCTTCTTATAGTCATATATACACGTACTATATCATATGCAGAAAAGCCTTTTTGAAACATACGGTAATTACTGCACTATTTTACACTCACCCAGTTTGATGCAGTCAACCTGTAGCATTGTAAGACACGATTAATTCATCATGTTGTAACATGAGTGCATAAGCACAAAACAAGGATAAATGAAGGAGACTACCTCTTTTTTTGGCACATGAACCAATCCCCAGGAACGCATGTTGGGTCTGCCTTTTTTTCATGACGGATGCAGACACTGCAGAACTGCCAAAAACATTTGAAGGTACATCAGAATATTTAAATATGTCTCTAACACTTTATTGAGAAAATAATCAGTATCGTTATCTTTAAACCCCCCAACTCAGTAACTTCCCCCTCCTACCCCAGGCCTTTCCACAAGAGCATCCCCCCATCCATCCTCCCACCTACAATTCAACAACAAAATGAACAAAAGAGCCTCCCCCCTGAAACTCTGCTTTTCTTGTCTCTATCCTCCTTCTCCCTTTGACTGACTTTTTCTCTCTTTCTTTTTATCTGCCTCTCTCCCCCGTTGCATTCGTAAGCTACTTTCTGGGGTTGCTGGAGAACTTATTTCAGGCAGTTGAAAAGCTCTTGGAGGTATCTGAAGGGGTGAAAAATCATACTAGAAGCCAGGAGTTGCATCTTTATATTACTTTTGCAGACCTGACTCTTTGCCAGAGGGTTAGCAGATGGGCGTGTGTTGCCAGAACATGTTTTGAATTTAAACAAAATTACATTGACTCTTGTGGGGCTGCTGCAGCAGCACAGTGACCTTAGGAGCCATTTTTACCTACACACCATGTCGAAAGGTGAACTGTGTTAAGGTTTAATTTACTTGATTTAAAACTTCTCTGTTTGTAAGAGATGTGGATAATAGAAACAGGTAAAAAAAAAAAAAAAATTAAAATAGTTTGCATCTTCCTTAACCTCCTTTTCTGCAACCCTGTTCACTTGTTCTTTAGGATTCTGGCTTTTGAAGAGCTCCAAGATACACATTTCTGAAGTATTTCTAATTAATACAAGCCTCAAACCTTTGATTTTGAAGACAAATGTGTAGCTGCAAGCAGCAAAATAAGAAAAAGCAACTCACAAAATATTTCTGGGTCTGTTGGCTTCAACCAAAAATAAAAAGTGGGAGACTTCCATGGGAAAAAGTCTCCAGAATATGGTTCCCACTGAGAAGCAGTAGCTAAGCAAAAAAATTTTGGGTTTGGGTTTTTAGAGATTCATGGATATTTTAAACTAAAAGCAGACCTTAAGTCACTCTATTTTGGGCTGAGTAGTGTGCAACTTGTGGGTGCTGGTGCTTTAAGCCTGTGATTACTGTCCCTTATGGATGGATGTTGTCTTAGCAGAACCAACCTCATCAGCACTAACTACGCAGCAATCACATTGACAGACTTGTAGTCAACGGGAGGAGGTTGCTTAGGTCAGATATGGGTTTGATACAGGGGGTTTCTGTTATGGAGGAGACCTCTTCGGGCTGTCTCTCCACCCGTTGCTAATAAAGGACTTGCTTGGTTTCAGAGCTGCTGGATGGGAGGCTCCTGATTCTCCCCCGGAGAGACCTCTGTGCAAGCTAATGGACTGCCTTGTCGAAAAGAGTTGTGTTTCCTGCATTTCACTGCCTGCCCCCCAGGCCGATTTCTTTTCATGACTTAAGAGCTGACAGTGCAATCTGCACACATCTGTTGGCGTTGAGCTTTCACGCTGAAACCTGTGACGGGCTCTATCAGCTTCTGGAAGACCACAGCACTTGAAGAAACCTTACAAGTTTTATTTTCAGCAAGGGATAGGGGAGTCTTTCCAAAGAGGATCCCGCTTTCCAGGAAATCCCTTCATGCCTTTTCTGGCCAGTGGTGCCATTGCACACATGTACTGTATCCTGATGGCTCGCTCTGTGCTGCATATGACCATGCCCCAAAGGGCTCTGCTTCCGTCAAGGCAGCCTACAAACTTCTCCCCCAAGAATAGCCATCAAGTCATCAATATGAGGACAATAGTACATCAAGAAATGTAGTCAGGGACCTATTCTCGACTTCAAACTGCCTTTGGCATCGTTCAACATCATGGTGTTGGTAGAGACAGTGAGCCTCTCTTTTTATTGAGAGGTCAGAGTTCAAGTATCTTAACTTCGAATTTAAAATTATCATCATAAAACCATGCCTTAACTATTTTGTTCATTCTAGAATGTAATTACCTTTTTTTTCCAGGACTGAATGGAGATGCTAGGTGGTAAAGATTGTCTTTTGTTAGCAGAAGCAGACTCTATAAGCTATTGTGTTGTTAATTTTGCAGTTATCTTGGCTTCCTTAATATCATTTAGCTATTTCTTTTCTTTATGGGTACCTTATTCTGCTTCATTCTGTTTCACTTTGAACCTCTATTGATGTTGAGGATTTAATGCATTTTTTATCATACTGTGCAAAATGCTGATGAAATCTTTGTGCACTCTCTCTGGTGACAGAAAAAGGTTATTATTATTGTCCCCTTTGTATTGTATCTCCAGAAATCTATGCACATGCTTTGTAGCCACCCACTTTGCACAGAAGCATGAAGAAATCATTTTGTTTTATTCACTACAAAAGCACTTTTAAAAAATGTTTCTTTATAATTGTCCTTTTTAAAATTTGTGCATGCTTAATGCATTGCTTTTTAAAGGGACTTGCATGATTTGCTCCAATTATACATACCTTACTTCTCAGGCTGCTTCTTAGCTCAAAGGTGAAACCATCTGGGGTGAAATCAAAAAGCCTATATTAGATTTGAATGTGGAAGGAAAAGGATTTCATTCACTGAGGGCAGTGATGAAAGCCCCATCTGCAGTCTGTACCGGTCAGCCAATTACTCCATTTTTGGCATTTTCAAGGATGCTAAACCCACCCAGACTTTTTTTTTAATCCCAATCCACCCAATTCTTGATCTGTAAAGGCAGAGAAGAGTGAGCTCCCTTTGCTCCCCTCTAGACAGCTTCCATACTTCTATGAATTCAAACTGCTTTCTATCTGCTATCTTGATGTCTCAATGATCTGCAAGGAACAGCAACTATCTAAATTAAATGGGGATTGACTAAAAGTAGTCAGAAATATTTTTATGTAAGCACCTGGTTGATTCAGTGTATTTCAGCCAGCCAGCCATGCAGCTGTTCCCAATTTACACACGAATAGCAGCTGGATATTAAGATGTAGTTGTGATATCCATACAATGTCCATATGCTCACTTTGAAAAGCTGGAGAGAATTCTGCCTTTGAAACAGGATTAAATGAAAATAATTAAATAAAACAGCAGAAGACTAGAGACGCTGTCTAGTGAGTCTATTTGCTTATAATTCTCTGTAGTCCTACAAACGCACTTTGCAGTCAGGACACACGGGGTTTGAATAATTTTCTGCCGTTACAGTTTCCCTGCCGCTAGAGGTAACATAGTGATGAGTTTCAATAAACAAATCTGCTCTTTTCTCTCAAGGTTTGTGTCCACTCTGAATGCTTTTGTGACATCAAATTTTCACAGGGGAAATGAAATATAGCCAGCAACCCACATTCCTGAAAACCCAATAAGCCAAGCTAGCCATCTTTTTGAAACACTATATAAGTTTAAGAAAAGACAAAAATCACCATCGTGTTCTTAAGACATCCAGTACAAATTGGGAAGTGAGTGAAAGAGGACTTCCATACTGAGACTGCCTCCAGCTACCATTCTTCTGAGCATGGTTTTACAATTTTGCACCAAGCCCTTCCTTCTGAGGATGCTCTCAGGTCAAAATTTAGAAGGTGACTGACAAAATGCAGGAAGTCAATATGAAGCAAAAGATTTGCAAAAAGAGCCTACGGAAGAAGCCTTTTGTAAAATAAGAAGGACGCCTGGCCTGCATTAGATTCTCTTTTTCTCCCCCCGCCCCCCCCGCCTTTAATTATCTTTTATTTAGACAATAATTTCTATTCCCCTTCTTTTGAATCAATGCAAGATGCAAACTCTGTGTTTGGGTGTGGGTAGGGTGAAGTGTAATTGTGCATTAGATCTGCTGAGACTGGGATGCACACCTGTAGTGAAAAAATCCCATGCTTTTATAAATTACACACAAATACTACTTTCAAAAAACTCATGATGGGTAAAACTCCCATCACCCGTCCTGTCCACTGCTGTGTTAGTACCCCTTGGAAATAGACCTCTGAACGCAAAGCTATGACATGAATTAAATAGGGTTTTCATTTTTACGTAAGACCTCAAGAATGCAGCCAGAAATTTGTCATATTCAGTATGAGTGTTTGGAAAAAACCTCCTTCTCGAGTCCATTACCTTTGCTTTTTCAGATGCTTTTAGATTATGTGTCGAAAAGAGCAACACCTCCTTCCAGCTGCAGCCCAAAAGAACAACAAAATCATTTCCAAAGAAGAATCATATCTATACAGGTTCTTCAATGCCTTTTTATTCTGTATATTCTTTCTTTCAGGCAGTGACACCACCTGTAAGTGAAGCAAGTAGAAATTATCTCTTCTGCAGTAAAAACCCACCTCATCCATCAAAACCATTTTGTCACTTGTTCATACATCATATACTGTTAGTTTTAATAGTTGGGTAAATATTGCAGTGTCTGGATACTACAAAAAATTTTATTTTAAAATGCACGCAAGTAATAAAAGGCATTAATAACACTAGGAAATGCTTTTAAGGAAACCCAGCCCCTGTAAAACTCTTTTAGCTTCACATTCTATTACAGTCTCAGCAGAAATTAGCTCCAACACCAGTGGAAAAGGACTTGGCATCCCAATTCTTGAAATAAGATCACTAAACAGGACTGTCACTTTCACTTCAATTGGAATGACTCTGGAGAACATCCCATATAGGGGAATCTCCCTGGAAAAAGTAAACTAACAGTTTGTAAAATATTAGCTATAACAGCTACAGTTACTATTTCTATTAAAGATGAGTTGGAGACAAATAAGGATCTAATGTTTAAATATATTTAGACCTGCATACCTAGATACACAGGCAAAAACGCTCACTCAACAGGAATGTTTCCTTAACTCCACTGGAACCAGGATTTCCCACGGAATGTTCAAGTTTTCACTAGAAAATAACGTTAATGATTTTCAGTGCAGTTTAAAAATAATTAGAGGCAGAACAATTGTCCAAGTTACATGCTTGTACTAAGAAAAAACAGAAACATCACGCAAAGTTTTATAACCTGAGGGGAGAAAAAGAAATCAGGGGTAAAGCCTAAATCAAATTCACAATTAAAACCATTGTGAAACTGGACATTTTGCAAAGGTCTTGATTGAAAACCATGTGAAAGTTAATTGTTTAGATTCAGATCATCCTCAGCACTCCAATAAGAAACAAGGAGAAAGCAGACCTGCAAAAACAGAACTTGGAAAAAAAAAAGGCTAGAGGAAATCATATGACATAAAAGAAACATTTTAAATAGCTCTAGAAAACAGTATAAATTGCTATGTTCCCACAGATTCAGCAATGCAGGTTCTCACTATAATTTCAACACTGTATTTCTTTTTTTATAAATAGCATATCAGTAAGATTTACCAATATTGTTTCAATATGCTGAAAGTTTAATTATCTGTTCTTTGACATTTGGTATTTTTCTAAACTAAACTCTTTGCTTTTAATAAAAAACAATAGAGATGTGTACTGAAGACTTCATTTTTAGCATGGCTGATTTGAAGGCACATTTGTATCTGTCAAAAAATCCAATGTCTTTTGTATTCCTATTTCTGGGTTCTTTTGTGGTCAGTTTAATTAAATTTGTTGATAAAATACTTAAAAAGGGAGGAGAAAAAGCTCAAAACATTTAATAGTTTAGGTTACGTTTTTGAAAGGCAATGATTAGTTAGTGTCCATTAAACTAAAGGAGGAGTCAGCCGAATAATTTTTTAGGGTTTTTTAATGTTATCCTTAAAATTTTAGCATGCCTTTTATTAAGAATAGTCTGGAAAGAACAAGGAGCAGTCATGATCCAAACCGGCTGTCTCTCTTCTTCTCCTGCAAAGGAAAAAGCAAAAAAACCCCCAAAACTTATTGAGATGCTAGATAACAGGAGTTCACAATTTAAAAGGCTGCTGAAAACCTCTTACGGTGGGTGCTCTGTTTCAGCAGCTATGATTTCAAGAGTGAACAAAGTGGGTCATAAATGCTGCTGATAGCCAAAAATTAGGAGATGAAGAACACTTCAGAATGTTTAAGTGTGGTAGGTATGATTACAGCAATCAAAATTGCTACCCCATTTCAATACAGTTTACCTTGAACAGCAAGGTTAAAAAAAAAAAAAAGGAAGCAAAAGAAAAGGTATGTGAGACTAAATTGTGCAGTATGCATAAACGTTAGAAACGGTCCCGACAGAAGTCTACACACACAGCTGACACAAAAGGCAACATGGTATTTGTCTTGTTTTGTACTTTCAACCAAAAAGATTCCTGCTGCGTTTTCAGAAGAACTCTCAGTCTTATCTTACAGTCTGAAGTAATCCTTTGCTGGTTTGGTGCTGTGGACTGACTTGTTTCTCACAAAATATTTTTGCCAAAAAAAGAAAAAAAATCTTCGTCCTTAATTATAATGCTGGGGTGTTTGCGAGGATGTTTCTGTATGTAATTCACTGGCCTGTAATGACTATATAATGACTATATATAATGGTATATATTATCACATATGACCAGTAAAATAGCATAGTAATGTTTGTCATGCGACCTGAATTTAGTTTCATGACCATGAATACAGTCTCTATTGCCCTAGAGAATGAACCTTACGAGGTACGTACATATACTGTGTAAGTTGTAGTTTTTCTTCTTCTATTGAGCTATTTTTGACCACTTGGGATGTTTTCTCTGTTCCTCACATCGACGTCCTGCGCAGTTTCAGAGCGGATGTTTGTGCTCTTGATCCTTGTTAGGCATTTGCTCCACAGTCCGAGGCCATGGCTGGTACCAAGGGCTCCAGGTGAAACTGGCAGTAAACACTACCATCTTTTTCCTCTTCTCCTTCTCTCTCACTGAAGATGCAACATTTCCAAGGATCATTGCATAAACCTCGCTACCTTCCCTACAAAGTGCAAAACAACTCCATAAATACACAGTGACACAAACATTAAAAACTCCAATCGAGCCATCCACAAGAAGATGTCCTCTTTCAGCAGAGGACAAGAGAATAAACAACAGATGACAAACATTAGGTCTTTCTCATCTTAAGCCAGTATAACTTCATGCTGTCACCAAACATGAATCCTCTCTTCCTTCTGTCAGCTGAATCGGCAAGCTCATCCCAATTCATCAGGGAGCTGCTAATGGACAAAGAAGTAGTTCAACAGTATATAAAGGATGATATATTGAAGGCACTAGAAAACAAACAAACAAAAGCCACAAAGGAAAAAAAAACCAGCACCTTAATATTTAAAGTACTACCTAATGCAGATTAAAAAGGAAAATAGACGAAATTAACTTTGTGTGGTTTTAATCCTAATACTTGGGGATGAGTTGAGCATGATGTTGTAGTGAACATGCATTGTTCACTATCCTGTAAGCTGAAAGGATACAGAACAAAAATAAAGTCTTACAGCAAATAATTAAGATAAAAACTACAGACCCAGAAGTTGTAATGAAAAAATATGAATTAAACGAAAACCAGTCTCGTGTGGTTAGGAAGCAACTAAACATCATTCTCAACTTCTTCCAGGGATTGAAGGTAAATCAGCATAGGCATGTGAAGCTCTCAACTGAAGATCTGTACTCCAAGCAGAAAAGTTAATTGGCAGCTAGCTTCTTTGCAATAGATTTAAAGATTTTAAGACCCAAAGGAATCAGCATGATCGACAGATTTGACCTTCCGTATAACAGAGGCCAGAAAATGTCATGCAGCAATTCTTACATCAAATCTAAAAACTTTTAGGCTAAAGTAGAATATATATTCAGCTAAGGTATCCAGACCCAGCTTTCAAGATTTAAAGAGATGGAGTGTTTGCTGCCAGCCCTTTAAAAATTGATCTACCTGTCCTTATTGCTAAGAGGGTTTGCCTAATACCCAGTTTCAATAGCTTTTTCTTCAACAGAGTTAGCCACAGCTAATCACACCCAGCTTTCTATTACACTCTTCATTTTCTTTAAGCAGAAAAACATAAATTTTATGTTCAAAAGTGAAACAAATAATATGATCAAATTAAATTTTACCAAAAAGAGGTACTCAGCAGTGGGCATCATACAGCTTCAGGGTGCTTCTGATTGCTGTTGTCTGGGAGAATCACTGGTAAATTTTTGCAGTAAAATATTCATTAAGCTCAGAGTACATTAGCAATTGCTTTAATCATCTTTCATGCAATACCCATCATTTCCATTATTTGTGTTCTCTGCTCAGTTTCAGGGACATACTGTCATTTGTTTATATCCCAGTATCCATTGGAGTCAAAGGGAAAATGTATGTTAGGTGAGCAAGCAGTGCCAAACACCTTGGACAATGCAAATTCCCTGCACTACACACTCGAATCCCTTATTGAAACGGTAGTTAGAATAAAATTGTTTTCTACCGGCTTTGCCTGTACAGGGGACCTACAGAGTTTTTAACAACTGCCCTGAAGTCACTCAGCTGGTATCTAAAGCATGCATGGGAGCAGCCCCGGGCTCAACCCCGCGTGGGTGCTCTCAGTGCCCACATGATTGCCCATGATGCTGGAAAAGTCCTATTTTTGTTTCTTTTTTTTTTTTTTTTTTTTAAACACAAGGGGCTTCTAAGGAAGTCCCTTGCTGACTGTTCCTTGTATGCTGGGCTGTCCTGTTTCTTGCCAGGCTGATGAGCTCCTGTGCCCCTGCAATAATCTTGTCATGTTATCAACAGCAGAGAGAGAATCAAAATCCTGCCCTTGTGTCATCAGAAATCAGGATTTACTGAAAGTTTAGGAGCTTATATTTTCAAAAGCTTGTGTGTAGGACTTATTCATAGGACTAACTACAAATGCAAAGCAAAATCAGTGGGGCTGCTTTAAAGTCTAAGCAAGCTCCCATCTAGCAAACTACTTACAAAGCAAGTAAAATAATTGCAATAATTTCCACAATAACAATAATAATGTTTGTCAAGTGGAAATTTTCTTATGATAACACCATGAGCTAACATCAACCCAGCTCCCTACCCCCATCCTTTCCAAAGAAGAATAATAATTTTACAGTCTTATATATACGATTGTATTAGACAGTTCTTTGCAGCCTTTTTATTGATTAAAAAGCACCCAGCTGCTGACATGTTTTGTAGATTGTACAGACCAAATGCCTACATCTACGACTGCTAAAATGGAAACCTCTCCACATGCGTCTCAGAAAGACATGCTTAACTTTTTTTCTTTTTTTGAAAGAAAAACTGAAAATTTTTTTATCATGGTCGCAAAATAACAAAGCCTAAATTCTCTAGAAAATCTGAGGTTAAATATTTCAGGAAGAAGTCTGTATCCATTAGCAATACTGTATAATGCTGGATTGGACTGATGAAGGGGAAAACTTATTTTTTCATTTGAAAGAGAACATAGTTGTTAAAAGCACACCAGGTGCATGAATTCAAGAATATTTATTTACCTTTAACATATGTTTTTAAACTATCCATAGTGAAAAGCAGTAATTGGTAAATTCAGGCTGTTTATGTCAGGTCTCTGGCATGAATGTAGTTCTTGAACTAACTACTCTCCAGCATTCGTAAGCCATTGCTTATCTTTACATCACTATAAACTAGTAACTAGCAAAATACACTGCCTTAATTTAATGGGAAAAATCCTGTTTCTTTTTCTCATCTGCTGGAACCAACTCAACGTACTAGAGATGTACTAGCACTAAGACAGGGGTAAGAAGGAAAAATCACTGCCCTTTGAACAGGCGCTGTCTAGCAAACTAGTAGTCCCCAAACGGGTGCTGGAAAGTTTCTTCTCTGCTGGATTTTGTCAGGAAAAAGACACACATGCACTTTTGTACCACCATCCAGAAACTATTTCTTACCTGAAAACGTTGTGTCGCTAAAATTTCCTTCAGGTGCTGTAAGACTCCTTCCTGGTGTGCTGTTCTAAATGCCAGTGTGTCTTTGGATGTATACATTATTTCTGAGATGAGAGCCTTCAAATCAATGTAATATGCTGTTGAGTTGAACTTCAGACAGTTTGAATGCATTTTATTAATAAATAGAAACCCATAAACCACAAAACTTTTACTTTGCTGTTCCACAGACAGCATTAATTGAAATAAACAGCCTTTTAACTCAAGCCAACAATGAACCTTGAGTCCTTAAAGCATAAGAATTACAATCATAAGAAAACAACCATCCAGGACTAGAGGCTTATTAGAGGATTTATTTTAAGAGATGTGTTTGTTGAGAATAGATTTTCTCTTCTGTTCACATATAATTTATAACATTCTGATGTATTTTCTTCAAAAGTGGTCACAAAATAATTGAGACTAACAATACAGGACTGGTAAAGTGCTTATTCTGACACCCTTCTATTATTTCTCCTTTTTCCAGAGTTTTCTCCTGATCTTCAGAGAGGTGTATTACTCCTACGCTGCATTATACAATACAGATAAAATACAGAAAAGTAACTGATGTGCTTTAAAATAGGCAGCCAGTGAATTTATGGAAACTCAAGGAGCTAGACCAGTACCTGAGATTAAGCAGGTAGCAATATAAGAAATGTAGTGATAGGACGAGGGGTTACGGTTTTAAACTGAAAAAGGGGAGATTTAGATTAGATATTAGGAAGAAATTCTTTACTGTGAGGGTGGTGAGACACTGGAACAGGTTGCCCAGAGAAGCTGTGGATGCCCCATCCCTGGAGGTGTTAAAGGCCAGACTGGATGGGGCTTTGAGCAACCTGGTCTAGTGGGAGGTGTCACTGCCCATGGCAGGGGGGTTGGAACTCCATGATCTTTAAGGTCCCTTCCAACTCGAACCATTCTATGATTCTGTGATTCTGTGACTTTTTTCCTTGCTGAAAGCTGTTGTGTTGTGAGCTATATTCCTCTCTGTCAGACATGACAGCCTATACATAGAAAATTCAAGATAAACTCTATTTAATAGAAACATAAGCCTAGGAGATGTTATAAAAATAATTAAATGAATGTAGCAACCTTTCAGGAGACCATCAGTCCCTCCATGCAGACCACCAGCTGGCACCATCACATCCTACCTTGTGGACCTGCCCGTGATGGCACAGCACTGTGCTCACGTTTCCCACACCCCCTGGGAAAGAGCAACTATGTCCTGATCCTCCTGGAAGTGTCTCCTTTGTAGGGTTAATACGGAGAGACAGCACCTTCCATCTGCACCACCAACAGCTCTGGCCTCGCGGTTCACTGTGTCTTCCACAGCTTTTCTTCCTTTCCCTTCTCATTCTTTGACTTGCTTGGGCACTGTTTTTATAACATACACTTTTATGGTATGACCAATATTATTTTTTCTCCCTCACGTGCTCCCTTCCTTTGTCAGTACTTTCCAGTACAGTTTTCTTGCCCACATATGTAACCACATTGCTGAATCTTTGTTTTCTTCTAATAAAGCTATCTTGCCAAAATTCAGTTCATGTGAGATGTCTGTCTAACTGGAGCTGTGTCTCTAAACCTGACAAGTATTTTATTTCCCTGATTATTTTCTCAATTCACACTGGAAAGCAGAGAAATGTAGTAATAGAAATTCCTGCTACGTTTCCTTTTCCCCAAAACATTGCATTTGGCCCTTTCAATATTCTCTTGGTCAATGAAACAACAACCAAAAACCTGTTTTAATTTCTCCCTTAACTTGCTTTTTCCCTCCTCCACGTGAAAGGATGCAGTATGCAGTATACTTGCTAGTTTTCAGACTTCCTCTCTAAAGGCAAAAGCCTTCAGGCTCAGTGTAAATCTGGATCTAGCAAGAAACCAAGGCTGAAATTCTCCAGGAACACTACCTGTGCCTCTGCTTCTGCTGCTAGGCTCAGACAAAGCCCTTTTCTTTTCCTGCTATTGCTTTTGATGTCTCCTCCTGGTTTTCTTCTCCTCTGCAGGTCACCCTCATAGGACACCGGAGGCTTCTGCACATGCCTCTATTCCCTGTTCAAAGATAGAGGTGTCTGACTTTCTCTGCCAGACAAATGAAAAAGTCAATGGTTCAGCCATGGTAAGGAATAAAAGTGTAAATGGGCACGCAACTTTTTGGAGAGAAACCCGCAAGCCTTCTTTCATTATACCCTTTATCATTTCTAGCAGTTTTTTAACCACTTTCACCCCATCTCACTTGCAGGCTGGAAAGTCCACTTTTCCAAGCTGTTTTAACTGAAAACATCACACACTGAATAAAGAGGTGGAGGAGAAACCTTTCAAAATACCACCTGCCTTCCTTTCCTCATTGGAAAACAGGAGCAGTGCAGGTGTGCCTTTGCAAGGCAACCTACATTTTAGAAATCCCAATATTTATTTTCTTCTGCAGGATAGCAAGAGCTTCTCAGTGAGCACAGTAACCCCTGTGCAAGTAGCATTTGAGGCACAGCTCTCTGCCTTTTTGGAATTACAGTGTTTTGGGAAGGGCACTGTTAAAAGCTAACTTTACATCTATCACAAAGTTTCCCGGAGATGCAGACCAAGCATAGCAAACAGTGATGTTTTTCATTTTATGCTTTAGGAATTTCTAGAGGTTTAGCAGTTTTAAAACTGACGTTAAGCTGTTTTTTCCTTTTTTTCTTTTTCTTTTTTTTTTAGCTGTGAAGATATCTTTAAATCTCCTGAATATGCACCATTTGACCTACTGAGCTCAAAAATTTAATGGCGTAAGACCTCAAATATGAAGTCAAGAGAAGAAGTGTCAATGGTGTGTAGGCAACAAGCTGACATAAATCCTAAAGAATTTAGCTTTAAAAAAAAACTGAATTCCTTCTTTACTTCAATTTTCTTTCAGGGCTCTCTGAAAGATCTCTTTTGAACCTTTTCACAGCTTTATATGGCTCTTTAAGCTATGTCAGCAGGAAGAACAGTAGCTTATAGATGTAGCAATGAAATTATAAGCAAACATGTAAAAACACAGTGTAAGAACATTTCCTAAAAGGGGCTTTTTAGAAAATCAATAAATATTCAGAGGTAGATCACCCAGCATCATCAGTGAAAGAATTGTACTAAACCAAATATAACAAAAGAAACAAACCTAACACCCAACACTGACAGCAGTTATATTCATTACAAAACCATAGGACTTCTTTAAAGGACACAGTATTTCATGAACAGCTGTGCAACTTCAGGGAATTTGATTTGGATCTCAGCTCTATCTTTATGCAGTTCCAGCTTTGTATACTCAAAATAAATTTAAAAGAAAATCTAATTCTTAGAAATTCGGGGATTTTTGTTTTACCCAGACTATGAGTGGCATTGTGGGTGTTTGGTTATCCTAAAAACATCCTCAAAGTTGCATAACCACTGGGAGTTCCTGCAGGTTTGCACAGCTGTAGATCTATGGTTTGAAAATGTTGTGTATAATTTCATAACAAACATCCAACCTTCCACATTATCTTAACTTGAGATGGAAATACCGATGAATCAACATTTTCTTAATTACCTTTATTTTAATCCTGGTGTTACACTGATCCTTGAGGAAGAGAAATCTTTTTTCACTGACTTCAGCAGCAGCAGAATGGAAGCACCGATTGGTGTTTTTTAATGAAGTTGAAAGATACTGACTGCAATTTTTCAAGTAAAGAATTGAGGTCCCCCTCTAAAAACAAGTATTACAGATTAGTATTCTTTCTTTCTGAGGCATACAGCTTTTTAAAATGAAACTTAATGAAGTAGGCTCTAAGGTATTTCCTGTAATATATTTCAATAAAAGAAAATATAAGCCACTAAAGTTGCTCATGCAAGCATTCAGGATTTTAGGAATTACTTAAACAATGAATGCATGAAGTTATTAACCTACTTGGAGAATTAAAATGTGTCACTACATGATTAATCAAAACCAGCTGTCATTTCAGGTTTGAAGGATTGATTTTATACATGCAGCTGAAACATAATTAAAACAATATGCAATTGTGTTTTGTCTTTAGAAAATTTGACCAGACTTCTAGACCATTAGAACACCTTTACAACAGCTTTTTTTTTTGGTACCTTCATATGTCAGTTACCTCTTGGTAATGGCACAGACTCAGGAAGATTAGATTCTAATGCTTAGCCTCAAGTAAAGGAACAGTCTAGTAAAATTAGCAATTTTTTAGTGGTTTTTTCATTGCAATATTCTGCTGTACTGGGAACATGGAGAGGATCAGCATGATTAAGTAAAATTTTTCTCATGTATGGCATATTGCTTAAAAGCAAAAAAAAAAAAAGCAACAAAAAATTGTGATACCAGACTAAACTGTGAACAGGTTATCTGCATATGTCAGGTATTTAATGTTCAATTTTATAATAGGAAAGGCTTAGAAAATTCATGACATTTTCTCTCTGGTCACAGGAATGTTCTCTGTTTAAACCAGCTGTAACACTGATACTGTGAGATTAAATACAACATAGAAAGGATAAAAGATTACCATATATTAAAAAAACCCAACCACAAAACCCCACCAAAACAAAATAGAAAGAGCAGAAATGAGAACAATAAGAGGTATTTTTTCAACTCAGTGAAGTGTCCTATTACTTAAGGTAGAACTTCCTGATACCCTTTTGCATGTCCCCATCAATTCATTTTGCATTGGTATCATGCTTATCTTATAGTAGCAATCTGTCATTGTCAATTAGGAACTCAGAAGATCTTTAGGTTCTCTTAAAGTGGTCATTTGGCCATCAGATAATAACTAAACATCATTACCATACCATTTATCAGATTATATTATTTTTAGTTTTTACTGGTTTGTTCAGCTCCTGAGTCTTCTAGACATTTATGAATATAACGTGTTCATTATATTGCTAATGATATCGTATGTTGTCTATGTACTATCACCAATTAATTAGACCACATGCAGATACCATTTTTGCTATCTGCATAGAGCTAAGAGCTCCTATACAAATGATTATTAAACACCATGTCAAAAAATAGTGCAACTGCTCACTGGCTGTATTCAAACACTAGCTCATTTGCAGCTTCTTAGGAACTGAAACATACTAAGCTGACTGTTAAAGTTCAAATCTATTTTGCCTCTTAATGAAAGATCTTTCTGAATGACTAATTCAAACTTTATTCAACCCATTCTACTGAGCACAAGATCTGTATCTGTATCTCAACAGCAGAAAAACTGGGCATCGTCTAGAGTTTAATGAGTGCCCGCTGTGTCCCTAATGCCTGTGAAAGCTCTGTTAGGGATGGAGATAAATTATTATTTAGAATCAGACCTGAGTTCCTGCTACTGTTGTGCCCTGTCTCTCAGAGCACTCTGCAATGCATGCTTAAAAAGATGCAGGAATAGGGCTTAGTGAAGAAGTTTCTTTCTTCATTCCACCAGCACTGCTGTCATCATTTCCCTCCGCTGACAGCAGGGCAAGCTGCTGCTATAAAGCTCCCATAATTATAGCCACTTTCTAGAATTGTAATTTCCTTATCAAGAAATCACTCCCTCTTTAAAATCCCCTTTATTATTTCTGAGGAATAAAATTGTGCTCTGGAAGGATTACGCAAACACATTAGGGGACTATTGTGAAAGGAACCTACACATTACTTTTGATCCATCTACTCTGTAAGTGGTAACCAATACCTCATTTGAAACAGGTCATTGGAGAAAAAACATCCAATAAAATCCAACCAAACAAAAACCCTACCTTACAAGGAAGAAAAACTCAGCTGGTCACTATAGCATTGACCTGTTGCTACAGGTTTTCATGTGGGAACAAAAGGAGGCAGACTTGAAGAAAAGTGCTTTTTAAGGAGGAGGGTTTCACAGCAGACCTGAATGCGGTGAGGGAATCCAAAGTACATATTAAAATACAAGTCAGTTACATGGACAGTGTACGTTGATTCTCCCTGTTTGGTTTGTTTTCTTTCTGCTTCCCCTATGTCCACAAAATAATTCCTTTCTTCAACAAAATTCCTTTCTTCATACAAAATCCAGAAATGGCCACTGCACGAGTAACAGTTGAGCATCTGCAGACCTGTACCTAGTGCCGTCTCTGGTTGCTCTCCAGCAGACATTGAAAGCAGCTTCTTAGCAGTAGCTGCGTTCAGGCCAGCACGCCTAGCCCATTGCCACTACTGAGACTCCCAGCAGTCACCACCAAGCTAAAGGTAATTTTTTTCATTAGCTCAAAAGACAACTGCTAACTCCCAGCATTTAGGAAGCAACTTTCCTTATGGGTAAATTATTCCAAGTTGTCCAATGTAATAAGCATAATTAAAACAGAATGGTCACTGCCACATTAACCACAGATAAACTGGTCAAGTAGCAGAATGAAGCAATTTCATTTTCATATTTCCTAATTTCATTTTTATTCTGATGAAACCTGTCCAACAGAGTGGATGACACATGTAGGTTTATACTAAATCTACAACTAAGTATGCCAAAGCTATAAGTTTCCTTGAGGATGTGACAACAGCACAAACCAATCTACAGATGCAAACAAGCCTGGTCATGGTACCACCCACAAATGAAGGACAGAGTCGTTACCTTGGTGTGAGGTCTTGGATACTTTTCACTGGTGAAAAGGAGTAAGAGTGCTGGACTTTCAATATGAGATAGACAGAAAGATGCTGTCATCCCAACATCCTCTTTTCACCTCTGCCTT
This sequence comes from Limosa lapponica baueri, assembly GCA_002844005.1. Classification (NCBI taxonomy): domain Eukaryota; kingdom Metazoa; phylum Chordata; class Aves; order Charadriiformes; family Scolopacidae; genus Limosa; species Limosa lapponica. The sequence continues at coordinate 1,056,389 of KZ505707.1, read as the reverse complement.
CTTTTCTAAAACCTTTTTGCTTTCCTGTTTACTTCCTTAGCAATATTTCTGAACATTTCTGCTTTTAACCCTTTTTCTTAAAGTGATAGCTTGATTCTATCATACATTTCCATGACAAACTTTGTGATAAAAATACTGTGAATGTCTTATGTGTCTTTTCTTACCTTCATATCTGATGTCACTAAGCAACTGTAACGAGAGAATAATTCAAAAGTAATTTTTAATAAGTCATTTGAAGACTTCCCTGGGAATCACAGCACAGGGCTGGGTGCACCTCACCATGCTAGTTACACTATCATCCTCCAGGCACTGATAAATTTGCACAGGCTCCAGCCCTCCAAAACACTGTACAGAGCCTGTGAGGAACAACTTTCAGCAGGCACAGGGACAGAAGGGTGCATCAGCCTCGGCGCTTCTCGAGCCAGCAGACGAGGCAATGCAGAGCACCCAGGTGCCGGCACGGGTGCCTGTGGCAGCCTTTACAGCAAGCAGTCAGACAAGAAATTGTCAGCAAGTTTATTTATAGTTTGAAACACAAGTGAAGTGCTTCACTTTCCTCTGAAGCCACCAGGGACACTCAAATCCTGTCTAAACGTCTAGCTCTCTTTGCTGCTACTGTTTTGAGGACTGTGTTATCTTTCACATAAATCTACAGGGAAACAAAACCTCCCATATTTGCTACTTCAGATCAACCCAGATTAGGTCACTTTTATATTTACTTTATTCTCACATTTTTGTGAAGGAAAGCCTGAGAATGAGGACAGTAGATGTGTCTGTTGATTGTTCAAATACACATGCAGGTGGCCAGAGACAATTCAGGGTTTCTCTTCCCTGTGGAGGATGACACAGTCCATCTTGCACCGCTTGACATCTCATGGATTTTACAGAGAAGTCTCATCAACACATGACTTCAGAGATGACACAACTCACTACAGCACCAAGACGTAATGAGGATTTGGGATAACAGAATATGTCAGTGACAGCTTCCCCAAATTTCAGTCCAGAGAGGCCAAGTTTCAGAAGTGTTAATGTGCATCCATGAAGCACAATGCTGCAAAGTGAGGTAGCTGCTCTAGTAGAATTGTATTTGTGTCAGCACAGCTTTATATCCAATTTTATTAGTTCTGCCTTTAAAAAAATTTACCCAGCTCATGCTGAAACTTTTGTACTAAATCTACCTTTGAGGCCCTTCCTCTCTCTATTAGATGGAGAGAGGAGGAGTTCCAAAATATAAATATAAATCTGCAATAATATCAACATAAATCTGTTGCTGAGATTATGGTGTTGGCCTGTACATAAGGACATGGGATTTTTATGCAACAGCTCAGGGAGGGCAACAGTGAACAGCAGAGTAAAGAGTGATTTAAACTTCTCTACTAAAAATTTGCCTGATGCCAGGGTGGAAAAGGGCTGGTGGAACAAATAGTAACTCCTGAAGAGATGTTCTCAGAATAGTATGTTCTGCATACTGTACATGGGGAAAACTCATGTCCTGTATCGAACAGGACTGGGTTCTGCTTAAGAGTCAGATGTATCTGAAGCAACAGAGGATAAAAGGCAACCAAAGACTTTTAGTCTGGCATCAGACCTGAGAAAAGAGGTTTTGCATGAAACTGGGAAAATACTAAAGATGGAAAATAAGTAGAGAGAGATGGCTGGAGCACCTCTGCTGTGAGGACAGGCTGGGAGAGTTGGGGTTGTTCAGCCTGGAGAAGAGAAGGCTCCAGGGAGACCTTATAGCCCCTTCCAGTCCCTACAGGTCAGGGGAGGTTAGAACTAGATGATCTTTAAGGTCCCTTCCAACTCTAAGCATTCTATGATTCTTTCCTTAGCATAGAGCATTGAGTAATAACATAATTTACAAGCACAAACCACCATTTGCTTCTTAACTTTCACCTTGTACTCTTGCCCATAGTTAGCCACACCTGTAAACAAAACCCATGAGGAGATAAAAGTATAAAAAGAAAGAAAGATAAATTAAATTTTTTGTCCCCCCAAATCACACACCTTCAACTGGAAAGGAAGATTTTAGCATACCTGCACACTGCTAGCAGTAAGTTCCTTTGCTGCCCGATCAGGCAGCAGTGCAGTCACAAAGCACAAGCAGTTCACATCCCCCAGGCGTGGCATCTCTGCCTCGTAGGGCAGGAATAGTATAAGGAAACTACTTGGAAATCACATGCCGAGGTTACCTCCCATTCTTCAGCTATTTTCACACTCTATAAATGAGAGGTCCTGGCTACCTAGGTGCAAACTCTCGCCCCCAACCCTCTTCCTGACTAAACACTAAGTATATTTTAATTCCAATATTCTTATTCTCAATATGTCATTCCTTATATACGTCAGGGATTTGGGTCAACACATATTTCAGGCTTTTGCCTGCAGTAACAGGTGATACACAAACCCAGCTCTTGGCCAAGTCTTCCACACTGAGCAAATTTGACAAGGGAACCATTGGTGCAGAATGAATGCAAATCAGGATGCCAGTTTATTTTCCAGTCAGTTCTGCACATAACTAGAATCTAATCCAGTTATGGTAAATATTCAAAATCTTGATGCAAGGGTAAAACATATGTAAATTGCCATTGTGATTTTTTAAAAAGTAAACTAGAATCCAGCAAATCCATCTCGTTTCATTATTCTTTGCAGCAGAGAAGAAAATTCAGTTGCCAAGAGCAAATTAAAAATAATAATACTAGCAACACATATTTTACAAATGCATTCTGCTTCTTAAAAAATAACATCCCTGGATGCTATAGAAGGCAATAAATTATTGCACAGGCTCTATGCAAAGTATCTCAGCACAAAGTAGATTATCTGCTCACATGTAAAAAAAATGAAACTGTGCCACTTCAAATCTGAGTACACGGCTGACGGAGTGTTCTACACTTTAATGAAATTTTAGAAGCAATCATCGATGACTATGCAGAAGTCATGTCTGCTGCCAGAGCTGTCAGTTTACATAAACACCTAGTGGGGAAACCAATATTAATGGCTGAAGCTGCTCTGTACCCCGGAGCTACATTTGGTTGGGAAGGCAGGGTAAGCAGGACCGCCAGGCGCTCGGCCTGGCTCCCCCGCCAGCTTGTGATGCATCTTTCGGAAGAGTGCCATCAACAGACGCGAACGCACGCCTGCCTCTGCTGTCAAGGTTTTTAACAGCAAACTCCTTGACCAGCAAATGAAAGCTAAATGGCTGTCTAGCCAAAATTACGCTGTGCTGCTGAAGGCATTTTTAATAGAGGAAGTGCTGAGAGCTCACTTTTCTTTCTCAGGCGCCCTTGCATATCGAGTCAAGTGACAACACAATTTACACATTCAAATGGAAATACAGAACACGTACTAAATAAAGCTGTATTAAGGCTTTACCAAACTAAGGTTGGTTTTGTGTATTATTTACTTTAACCACTTTTTAGCAAAAAAATTTATGCAGTTAAATACAGGAGAAGACCAAAAGCAGAAGTTTGCTCTCAGAGAATTTCATAGAAACAATACAAAATGTTTTATGCTAACATACGTTAGTAGTCATTTGGTTCCAAAGAAAAAAGTGAAGGTAGTTTAACTTAGAAATGAATTTAAAATTCTCTCAAATGTTTGTTGGTTTTGACTTTCTTTTATTTTTAAATTTCATGGCACTTTACCAACTCAGTATTTTGTTAAACAAAATGAGGGGATGTCTAGAAATCTAAATGATTCCAAAAGCATAGAGAGGACAGTACAGTGCAGCTCCTGAGCTTTCTTGCAGAAAAAAACCTTGTTTTTCTGTGTAAACCTGTTGCACCGTAGACAAAAACAGATTTGTGAAACCCTCACTAATATATGTGCCTGTAGAGCAACTGCCTTTGTCTGATGCACTTTTCTGCATCGCCCTCACTTCACTCCTCCCTCAGTTCTTGTACAAAACCTGCAGAAGCCAAAAGAAAGATTCTCAGTAGTTCCACTGGTGGCCCTCAGGCTCCTAACATTATAATTTAATTTAGGATCCTACACTGTACACTATTAAACAATGCAAATTATTAACAGTTGAGTTAACATTCAAGAAACTGAGAAATTATCCTGATAATTGATATTGTTAGATATGTAGAAAAAACCAGCACTTACCTTTTTAGCTGCATGTTTATCAGAAGCAAATCTACCATGGCAGAAAGGAGCTTCTTTGTTTTCAGAAGTGGTACCCAAGTACAATATTTGTGACCACTGTCTTGTGGACAACAGGTAAGCCTCCTTGTTTGTATAGAAAACTTCATCTGCTTTCAACAGTCATAAATTCGAAAGGTTACAGGTTTTAAACCATTTCCCAGTTATGATATGTCTACCAGACAGCAACAGATGGGAAATAAATTTTCAACTATAAATGTTCCTGAAAGCGGTAAGTTCATGGCAAAAGCCATAACTACGGTAACATCAATTGATGTCCAAAATGCAATCTAGCTGTGTAGTTCCCTTTAACTCAAAACGATATCTTACATTGCAAGGTACTTACCAGCAGCCTCCAGGTTAAATAAGACGGGTTAAGGTCAGGTGGGATGGCTCTGAAAGGCTTCCTTGAGTCAGTCTGAGATTTGTGGCCTTCTCTGAGCTTCCAATGTTCCCTGATTTTATCCCCATTCTATCGAACACTCTCAATATCACTTTAGACTGGATATTGAAATCACTTAGCAGCAATAAAAAAGAGAAGTGCTGCAGAATTGAATCCTATTTTGCTCAGTACACATCTCTAAACTATTATCAGTGTGAAATGAAATCTAATGTCTCCCTTAGCAATCCCATCTTCTTTGTCCTTTTGTTTTTCTAGGAGCGTTATGATACACTAAATCCCTTTGGACACACAATAGTACACGGGTTGTACCACAGATTTCAAGAAAAGATTTCCAAATTTATGTAGCCACTGCATCAGGTTGCTTTTCAGCTATCACGCTCTCACAGAAAAATCCATTAGTAAAGGTAGAAAGAGACAATGCAAACACCTCAAATAAAAGTCAAACTTACATAAAATTATTAGAAAATGGAGAATGGTGAAATTACCTTAGTAAAATAGTTTTATCTAGTTTTCAGAGCACTCATACTAGTCTGACTTCATGGGAAGACAGAAAAATCCTTTGCTGTCATTACACAAGCTTAATTTTTGTTATTACTATCTCATAGACTATTAAAACAAAATGATCTTCTGTTAGGCTGAGTATATAAGCCCAACCCACCATCTCTGTTGCTAGGAGTTTACATTCTCTTTCCCCATTGGGTTCTGAATTACTGCAATTTGATTTACAGATAAGATGGTAGTAATTAAGCTATGGTTACCTGTGACCCATTCCTTTTCTTTTGCTTGTGCTAAGTCTCAGTGTAGTAGAAAACTGAAAATGTGACTGAATATCTGCAGTTTCATCTAATGCCCTCTTTAGGGACGCAATGTCTACAACGGTACAAACACTGTACAGAAAATGTGACCAGTTGAAATCCAAATCGTTGACTTTCATGGGGAAAACAAGGCAATTGCTATGGGCCTGTGCAATCTGAGAGGCATCCTCTTAGTCCTGTTAAAAGCTCCCTGATTTTCAAAATCTTGTTTTTCTGTTGTCCATGATGCCCTCTCTTTCTCTCCAACCACATCTTCTCTTCCGTAGCATTGGAAGTTTTGCTGAAATAGTATACAAGGCAGGTCGCTGATCTGCAAAGCCAACTAATGATGAATTTGCAGGGCAAATGAGGATATAACATGCCCCAAGGAGGAGTTTTGGGGGAGGATTACTGTGTTGTCAATTATTGAGAACAGATGTAGCTTATAGAGCTTGGGCGGAAAGCTCATCTGATTGCTCTTGGCCAAGTTTAGATGATGGCTAGTCAACAAAATGTGATGCCCAAGAGACTGTGAAACTAAACCCTCCAGAAACACGTCCAAAGAATAAACCAAGTGTAAGGCAATACTGTACTAATAAATCAGCTGAGCCTCTTAACAGTAACAGAGTCAGATATGCATGTAACGATTCTGTTTAAACCATCTGAGGAGCTTGTCAAAGCTATTCTATCAAAATAATATACATAATTACTTGTATTAAATACAAAGAGATAAGTCAGCTTTTTCTTTCCTCAAATTTAATAATATTATTACTTTTTTTTTTTTGTATTAATGAAGAGAGCAGTCTCTTTAGATAGCTGCATGTTACAGTGTCTTCTTGGATAGCATTTTTAACTCCTCACTATTTCTGGAGTGCACTACTTCCAAAAATGTCACGAAGACAGGATCTGGCATGGTGAGTCCTTCATGCAGCTTATCAGAACTACAGACTGACTGGTTCTAAAGTAAAAACTCCTAAATAAAAATAAAAGAGTGGTGGAAGGGAAGCTTGCTAAATATCTGCACTGGGCAGTCAATAGGAATGATATATAAAAGCATACAAAATTAACAAAATACAAGCTAAAGATGAATCCTATTTAAAATATATATCTATGGAATATAACAGAGTGAATTTATTGCTATTACAAGGTAATTAACTATTTCATGGTAGGATTAGTATGTAGGTTCTCTCCATATGACTTTCAAACAGAACACATCAATCAGTGCTAGAGCAGAATATGAAGCTATTGCTTGCATTAAATAGCATTTTATGATGTGAAATAAGATAATATATGGCAGGAATAAAATTATCACAACTAGTCCTTTCATTTGTGTTCAAATTTCAGCAGAAATCTGCTGGAAATGGTACTTTCACGGTTTTATTTTTCATCTGTAAAATATAATTGCTGCTTAAATGAAAGCACTCAAGCCGCCTGGCCAAAAATATTTTGGATGTGGAAAATGGGTAACTTCAGAACTATGTATTCAGTTTCTCCCATTTTTAATATCAACTGGCATAAGGCATGATTTAAACAAAGAGAACACGTACATTAATGGGGGAAATTGAACATACTGGCCAACTTGAGACTGAACATGCAGAATCACCAGCAGCCAGGAGTAAACCTATACCTACAAGGGGGAACTTCTAGCTAAAAACCTGGGGAAGTAGCAGCCAACACCACTTGCATCCTCTTGTAGAGGCACTCATCTCAGACGTGGGGGCCCTTTCTCTGCCCATTTTTCAGCCTGGACTTCACCTCTGAGTCTTCATATCCCAGGTGGAAATGGAGGTTTTCTCTTTCGTGAGGTGGCTTCCCTCTTCCCATTATTTTCTTTAAATGGACAAGAAAGTAAAGAAAATGAACAGAAGTGCCAAAAAAAAAAAAAAAAATAATTTCTTGTTTTCTAGCCCCAACATAGATTGCACAATGTAAAGTAAATGTTTGTTTTTACTTTTCCCTGATTAGACTTGAATTACTAGTATTAATAACCACTGCAATTTACAGTTACTTCCCTGGAAGGAAATTTCACACCAAAGTCGTTCATCTTTAGTTCTTCTGTTTCCATAGGCACTGGAAACAAAACAATAAAAGTTCTCAGGATTCCTTGGGTGATGAACAGATGGGTGGAAGGACAGGTAGAAGAGTGCCTTTCTGAAGTACAGGCATAGGGTTCATACCAGTTCTCTAGCTTCTCTTGGGCCATACTTCCAGGAGACGGATGTTCTAGCTTAATGTATATTTTTGGCCTTTTATTTGCATGTGTATATCTGGCCGAAAACCTCTTTTCACTGTTTATATAAGCAGTTATCCTCCACTCCAAACAAAGATGAAAAGCTCTTTAAATGGAAAAATATTGTTTAACTAGGTACCAAAGGATACCCCAGTAATAAAAGCAATGGTTATTTATGCTTCCTCCCAGTCAAGGCTCTTGCTATCTGTGTCTCTAAGTCGAAGTATATGGTAGACAACCATTTCATATCATTTACAGATTATTTAAGTTATAACAGCATCTTTATGTCAAAATTTAATTTTATTTCATAAGATACTCTTAAAGTACCTCTTAAAGTACCTTTTCCCAAAAATGTAAGGCAAGACTATTAGCATGGCTGTTAAACCATAATAAAGGATGTTCGTGATTCATCTTTTAATTATGCTTTTCCACTATCTTACTGTGGCAGTACAATTCCCTTTTAACCACAAACCATGCTCATGACGTACATATAATGCAATAAAATTGACAAAGATAAGAGGAATGGGTCATATTATTTTGTGCGATTGAATCAGAAGACAATGCAACTGCAGAGAATTTGTAATTCAGCCTCTTTCAGAAGATTTTGAAAGATCCCATTGCCACCCAAACAGCAATAAACTATACAACTACAGAATTCATGTTTTCTATAAAATGATAAGTAAGCTTCTCTTTAAGTACAGATTAAATAAGACATCACTGGCACTTATAAATGTGTCAGTGTCAATTGCAATTTAGTACATATGCTTTTTCATGCAATTAATCTGATATAGCAAAAAAAGCATCATACATTGGATTAATGGTAATAGTGGGTGGGTCATCATTAACCACCTGCTGCTGATAAGAATTGTAACAAAGGACACAGCGTAGCACAGAAGTACCCATGTGTTACAGAACTGTTTAACACCTTAGAAGAAGTTGAGGATCTAAAAGCTTATCTCAGAAACGCTCCAGACCCCAGTAGCACATCCAGTTGCATTTTGTCAGATGGCAGAATGGTGTACATGGAAAAGTCTCTAGCTCTGGAAAAGGGCAAAAATGTCCTGAAAGACTGAACAGAGCAGCGCAAGGCAATCGTCTGAAGAAGGTGGCCATAAAAAAGCTTTAACCTTGGAATATTAACAATAAAACTTGAAAACATTAAAGAAGAGATAATTGTGAGGGTTTCTGTTGGGTGTCCCCCCCCCAAAAAAAGCTCTTTAACCTTAGAAACTCTGTAGCTTTGATGGTGAGAAAATGGGAATTTCTATAAGTCACCCCAACTAGGACCCAGGAGTTTAACATAAAGGGAATTTTTCTAGAGCTTCTCCAATATGTGTTGCAGTCTGGTTAGATGGGAAGGAATGGAGCCTCAAAGTTTTCAATTAAGTTCAGCTTATTTTTAAGTGTGATTTTTCCTGGCTCAAATAAGATCTACCACAGCTATCAGAAGTTAAAATTTGGTAGATATAAGCATTTAAAACATAGAAATTTAGGCAAAGTGTAGCCATTGAGCAGCTGTATACACATTGAACTTAGTTGCACTGTATATTTTATATGTCAGAATGTATTTTCTTCCGGCAAAGTAACTGACCAAGAGTTCATTATGACTTCATACAGTAACTAGTTACACATCTACAAAAAGTAAGGTCTTTGGTTCAGCCTGTTCTTTATGCTACCTGCACAGTAATTTTTATTTGGTTCAACCTTGATTTCTTTATCAATATCACTGACATAACGTTGTTGAAATGGGGATAACAATCAAGTTCTTAGTTTTATTGGCTGTGGTTTGCACTTACAGGACAGGCATTTGTCTGCTTAGGTAAGAGAGGACTGTTGATTTCAGTAATACAAATAGTTTTTCTTAAGAAAATGGGTCTAATGGACTAGAGAATACTCTATTAAAGGTAGAAGTGTGGAGAAAAATTAGAATTAAAATTTATTACATGCTACTGGACTTTTCCTTGTCCTACACATGTAATTACAGTATGCAGTACTTTGTTTTGTACACAGATGTTGACAACTTCACTTTTTTCTAATCTGAATAATTTCACATCAATCTGAAGAAGTAATAGCCACATGGAAATTGGCTTAAAGCAATGAAGGAAACTTTTACTAAGTGTTCTCCAAGAAAAGCTGATGTTTTGAATATATTTGGGAGACAGGCACAGAACTGAACCAGATATTTCGGCTACCACATGGTGCAGTCTACAGAGACAAACCAGATGTTTAGCACTACTTCTGAGACCGCAGTATCTATGGGGAATTTTGCTATTTATTTGGAAAACATTTTATTAAAAAAAAAACAACAAACCAACACCAAACAATGCATCAGCAGCATATAGATTGTCATGGCAAATATACAATCTAAAGTTTTCGAGAACATCCTTTTTTTAAAAAAGGAAGCGGGTTTTAAAAAGCACTCACAAAGTTCATCTTTAAAAAGCACAGTCTTTGTTGATCTAAAATAGGCTGAACTGCTGTAGCCCAACTATTTCTGAGTAATAGCAGGTCATTATTAAAACCAGAAGAATGGTAACGCCAGACATATTACAAAACAGATTGTCAGATGTAAGCACCCACAGGAGTAATGTGTGGGGTCTTGCATGTTCAAGAATAACTCCCACAGAATAAGATGAGGAATATGGGGCTGGATATTTTATTATCTTATGCTTTTTTATTCTGTTTGAAGAAGATAGCTCTAGATTTTTAAAGCATGGACTTATTTTTCAACAGGCTGAAGATACCTGCAGTTTTAAAAGGTCACTAGAGTTGGTTGCTCATTAGTCTTCAGCTGCCATTTAATAGACAAAAGCCAAATCATTGGCATTGTAAATTGGTCTAAGATGCCAACAGCATATAAAGATAAAAGCTCTGACTCTGATACTGACTGGCCACCATCCAGCAGTTACACTATTTCCAACAACACTAGAAAAAAACCAACATTCTTTACACACATACTACCTGCTGGCCTTTTTTCTTTAGTCTAGAAACTTAACCACAATTTGCTATAAAACATTAGCCTACTGTACCTCGCATAAGCTCCAAGGTGGGAGGGAAGCTCACAGGATTACCACTGCTTTCAGTGTGCTAAATAGTGTAATACTCTCATAGTCTGAAAAAAAAAAAGCCAACAAACAAACAGTGAAAGTGACATCCAGGATCTCTTCAGTTTCTGCTATTTACTCCTAAAATATAGTTCCCATTAGATAAAATAATATTTCAGTTCCAGGCAGAATGAAAGCTTAAAACTGACGATGTGAAGTCACAGAACAACAACTGCAATACCACTTCCAAGTGCCAGGTTGCAAGTAAAGCCATACCTGCAGAAAATACAGAGCATTTATGTGGGCTATAGGAGAACTACTTTTGAACTACTTGAACTACTTTTTGCAGATGAAACTGGCTGTAGCCTGCTCTTAAGCAGTCAAATAAAGCAGGTTAACTGAGCCAGTCAAACCTACCCAGTTGAATACACTTAGAGCAAGTGACTGGTTCTCACTGAACTCAAGCTGTGGCACCAGCCATCACTGAAAAACAGAAAAAAATTAAAAAAACCTAAGAAAGGTTAAGGGCTGGGGTTTGCTGGAGGGCTGGGGAGTGAAAGAGAGAAGAGGAACACCTGCTTTGCTATTGGTTTATCATTTCATTGTTATGACTACAAACATCTATACTGGGTATCTATATGGTGCCTTTCAGTCCCCTGACAAACTTAACAGCTGTGGGGTTATTATGGCTAGCACACATCTCTTCACGGGGACTATGTACCACACCACTCTGTTTTAGGTACAATAAAATGGAAAACGGAGCAGGATCTCAAATGGCCTTTAGCTGTTAACCTCAGGAAGCATCTTTAAAAATATTATATTTGTTATTGTAGTTGTTAATAGTTTCCAAAAGGATGACTCCTAGGACTGCAAGAGCTCGTTGACTTCACATATGTACATCCTCCTCTGAGGTCAAACCGGAATCGTTTATGAGCACACAGTTGAGAGAAGAATTACCTAATGAAGTGCTCTTGCCTGAGCACATCCAGCTCAGACAGCACTTTCTTGCAAACATAAAAAGGAGCTTTTAATGTGAATACCTGTTTTTGTTTGAAACTCGGAAATGTTTATGGGAAATTCTGCCTCTAGGCTGTGAGACATGCACATGCATAAATGCACAGAACGTTGTTCGCATTTACATCAGTGCGGGCTCAAGGGAGAAAAGGTCTGAAAAACAAATCAGTTTTTACAAAGGGACTGAAATGAAATTATCCAAGTTAGAACATCTTAGTAACAGTGACAGCCAAAGGTACTTACCAAGGTAGATTTTGTTGAAACCCACTCTGTTGATAGACTTTTCAAGAAACAAGATACAAAAGTCAAAAGCATGCATTTCAAAGTCAGTACTGCAGAACCCTGCACTGAACTTCACCAATTTAGTGATGAGAAAAGAGGGCATTAGATAGCGACATTTCTTTTGGGAATTGGAGAGGATGGGTGATAGTGAAGTAATTATATTATAGACAGTGAAACATCCACGGTAACTAATTTGATGATAAATTCACTTATCACTACATGAAAATTCCACAGCATATGAAGATATTAAATAAAAATACCCCTGAAAATCTCAACCGAAGTTTCAGGTGTAACTCATTTGACTTATACAGTGATTTTTCAGACCATATCTTAGAACACATTTTAGACTTATGGAGTTTGGTTTTGTGTATTGTGCAAGCTCTCTCTTCTTTTCATAGGTGGTATTTCAATGGAATATCAATCATGTGTAAAAGTTAATTTCACTCATAAGAACCACTGACAGCTAAAAGTGCTTGCCTCTTAAACGAGAGAGTTTCAAAACCTGAAATAACAGCTGGTATGACTATGTTTTTGAGTTAACTAATTGGCTGAATGATTCTGAAGTGTGCAGAAGACAGAACAAGAGGGAATGATGAACAAAGTCACTGACTCCAGAGGAGGATTGAGCAAGAAAATGTTTGTAAGAAAAGGGAAGCACAATGACACATTTATGCTTTTTCTTTTCTTTTAGTCTGTGAGGTTGTTGGTAATATTGGGGGTCTGCAGCTTTCAAACCTGTCCTGGCAAACCTTAGAATTGATGCTCTGGTTCCTGATGAAGGGCAGGAAGGAGAGTGGCAAATGAAGAGCCAGGATGCAAAGAGGGGGAAACACACCAACAAATGTGGTGTTGGGAGTCACCTAGGCACCCAAGTGGGATGTTCAGATGGGAAACACTGGTGATGGGAGCTTTGAGGGCCCACAGGACATCTGGGGCTGGGTGAGGGACTGAGGGAGTAACTGCTAATGGGGTATGGAGGCAATGAGCAGCAAGAAGTCACATGGAAAGGGGAACTGAGATGGATCCAGAGCAGTAAGGCCAGACTTGTTGGGTAAATAGGCTGGGACTGGGATTTACTACTGGAGATGATGACCACTTTTGTGCTGCTCAAAGGCCTACTGTTGATGATGGTCTATATGCATGCAATGCTTTACACTTTGCTCTTCAAAGGACTAACAAATTTCATACCAATGTGTGAAACATCCAGGTTTTGCTTTCAAAAGCTGGAAAGCTGGAATATGCCATAATCACAGATATCTCTATGGGCTTTTTCAGACAACTTATGTATTACTATTTTCTCTGACTGTATGATAATAGGCTGTTGTCCCAATATTGTCTGTCTCATTCAGCGCTAGAAGGGTCCTGCTCTGGGGTTGCTGTCAGGTGGGAGGGAGTTGTCTATAAAAACCCAGTTCCACCTGCTGTGGGGGTTGGAAACTACATAGTGCATAGGAGAGGAAACTGAAGAAAGAAAATCACAGCTGCCCTGGAGAATAAGATTCATGTTCTGCAACAGATCTCTCACTTGATTCTAAAATACACATTTTTAAAAAACCAACAAAAACACAAAAGACAAGCACTTGTGTGTTTACCATCCTCTGGGAGCCTGACTCCCAGAGTCTGACTGACAGATCCTCAAAAATACATCTCAAGAGCATAGAGAACCACAGAGATTTGCTCCTCTGCCTTCCTGCATAACATGAGCCACAGGATTTCACCCAGTCTCTTCTGTACCCATACAGAACATAGTCTGACTGAACTAACAAAATACAGCATTTTTGATCATATGACTACCAGCCTTCAGACTCAACTATCAACCAACATTTACAAAATTATCTAGGAAAGATCCTCTTCAGCAATGTTTACAAATTTAGATTTGTACTTCTGGATTTTTTTATTTCTTACGGCGCTCTTGAGAATATGTAAGATATGAACAGGCAAACTTTATCTTCTGCATCTCTCTCTACTATGCAACAGGAAAAGATAAGAGCAACACTCTCACGAACTGTTACAAAAGAGAAGATTCATACATGATTGTCTATGCTTAAATCACGAGGGAGTGAAATGCAAAGACAAAAGAGACATCAACTCAGTATTACTATTAGATTAAAAAAAAAGGAAAGTAAATACTTCAAACCTGTCTGTTAAGCAATGCTATTTGGGAATGCTTTCCTTGGTTTTCTGATTTTCTCCCCATTGGGAGGACCGTGGAACACGTGTTGATTTTGCTAAAATTTCCTTCTAAAAGGGCTGCTTAACTTCTAAGTAACACTAAAACACAAATAACCCCACTCAATTTACATACAAACTACTCTGACAAGCCAAATGCCTTCCCTTGGCAATAGCTGAAGCAACACAGCCTGTGTCTGAAGCATTTCAGCTGTCCTGCTCATTCAGCACTGCTCAGACTCTTCACGTTCTGCAGCAAATGAGGATATGGTTACTTAAAAAAAAGTTGGGAAGAAAAGTCAATAAATTTTAAGCCTTTAAATGACCAGTCCCAACCGCCGCCTTAACATTTTGCTTCAGCAAAGCGCTTAGGTATTGATAACAGTGAGGGGAATTGACAGTATTTGTTATTCACCCTCTTTCAGTTGTTCTGTGAACTGAAAAAAGTGAAAATATTTATTAGTGCATAGTCAGTTTCCATCAAAAAGCTGAATCTGATTCCACTTTCTTCTCACTTTTGTTAAGTTTGTAACAGAAAATACCTATTCCTTTTTTCTTAATCCATTCAGGGTCCCTAACCCTGCATAGAGGCTCACATACTTTGCATAATTAGTTTTAAAGCCTTCTCCTGTCATAGCATGGCTGTCTCTTTAAACTACGTATTACCTTTCTCTTCTTCTCCTAGTCCTTGTTGGCAGTAAGTCAGCTGTAGGAAGTGAATACTGTAGGCAGGACTGCCTGTTCCCTGGGAATCCCCTCTGTAGAGAGAAAAAACCAGCTATGCTCCCATCTCCGAGGGCAGATCTATGCAATCTAGAAAGGGTTACCTGCTTCACTTGAAGGCAAAAGTGCCTCTCCATCGTTTCTCCCGTTGCTAAGCTGCTGTGTGCTTGCCAAAGCTGTATCAAGAGCATTCCCTAAGCACCAGAAGCAGAGGAAAAAGTAGCACAACTCCCTGGTGCATTAGCTACAACACTTACTTAGGAACCATTTTATTCAATATTTAATGCTAAGGTTCTTTTAGCAGTTTGTTCAATTACTGGATGAAAGAAAGAAAGGAAGGAAAAAAAAATCACCAACATAGATACAATTAGCCAAGACTTCCCATCACCACCACCATTCATCGCCAGCCTGGAGAAATCAGATCTTTTTATTCTCTCCCACTCATTCCACTCCTGTTTAGTACTTCTATGTCAAATACAGCAGATTCAGAACGAGTGGTTTGGAAATAGTTTTTTCTCAAGTAGCCCCATGATTAGAGTGTTGTTTTGAATGGCAGGAGCTCTCTTTTGCCTTAGCTAAGCTACATAACAAGCATTAAACTTCTGGTGAAGCAGGAGGAAAGCCTTGCTCTTTCCCTGCAGATTCTGAAAAAAAAAAAAAAAAAAAAGGTATAAAGAAAGGACTTTAAAATGTACTCCAGGAAAGGCTGTTGATCCCACTGCAGAGGAAATACCAGGAGTCAGGCAGACTAATGGGGGTCATGGACAGCCTAAATCTTTTTCTTGTGGCCCAAACCCCTAATCTCAAGCCTGTTCTTTCAGAGGTAAGTAATTCATAGTCTCTAGCTTGCAGGTACGATTAAACCTACAGGTAAGAAGCGTTTCTGTGGCACCATATATAAGCATAACACCTTATTAACTCATGCTTTTCAAGAGCCTCCCCTGGAGAAATGTAAAAGCAGTAACTGTCATGGTCTCTCTGAGAGCAGCACAAACGTGTCCCCTTCCCAGAGAGACATTTTGCTATTGCAGGCGACGTTTCCTCAGCCGCGCTATGGAAAGGAGCAGCTGCCATTGTCACTGCGTATCATCTGCCTTAACAAATACTAGGGAACCACTGCCAGCATTAATCCCTCTCCTGACTGTCGTAACGTGTACAATGAGTCTTCTCCTTCAGCAACTTTTTCTACATATCTCTATTGTTTGCTGCAGAAGCCATATCTATGCAGGTAAGGCATCGTATGGAAGAATGAACAGGCTCTGATTTATGCATATCATATCAGACAGCCTTTCAGAGGATCCTTCTGGGTCAGCACGCTCCATTATTCTCCAAATGTCACAAAAAGGTATTTAAGTTAACAGGCTGGAGAGCATGGACTAACAAGCAGAGGAACACATAGATATCAGAGCTGTTGCTGCAATCATGGTAAATACTGCACATCCACATCTCCACTGGCCCTCTCTTCACCAGCAGTTGGGAAGTGTGTAAGCCCACTTATTTGGGATGGGAGCTGTGGATGCCAGCTGCACATACCTTGCTGTTCCCACCTTGCTTACAACTATTTTTGATGACTTTGAAGCCAGTGACAGCCACAGAAGGACCTTGAGGCCTCAGCTCCAAGGCTACCAACGCAGCCTCTTCACCACCAGGCTCCGGATGCAGTTCACAACTGGCACACACCAACCTCACAGCTTCTCTCATTCCCCATTCTCTCTTTATGCCTCTCTCCTGTGTCCCTCCCTCCTCGGTGTCCCCACTGGGATGTCTGCACCTCCTAACCAATCCTGTCAGGGGCTGATTCAACTCACTGAAAAGTCCACTAGCAATAGAAAACAAACAGAAAAAAACCAAAACAACACGAAAGGGAAAAATGCAGATATATTCTGCCTCAAGCTCACCCTCCAGAACTGTGCCCTGGGCAGCTCTGGGGCTCTCTCGCTCCATGGGTGGCAGCCCTTGTGTCCGTATGTGGCAGCTGCTGATTTTAGCTGTTTCTGATGGATACAGATTGCAATGCAGTTACCTGTTTGTGCTTTCGTTTCTGCTGTCACGGAGCGTCGCTGCTCTCCCTCATTCCTCCACAAATCCTTACTCTCGACTACATCATCGTCTTAAGTCAAAGCTTCCTTCGAGCTTTTGCAGTATTAAAAAAAAAAAAAAAAGTCTTCCACACAAAAATATAAAGAAATGTTACAGTGGAATGCTTGTAGCCAGATTTCTGGATTTATAGAATGAAATAGCTGTTGTGCTTCTAGGTTAAAATCCAGGATGGCACTCACAATTTGGGTTTCTGTGTGTTCCCACTGACCCATCCAAATTCTTGCTAGAAGGGATTGACAGCCACAGTTAAAGGCAGGTGTGGTGCAATTAAAAGCATGATGACAGTCTGCTGTGCACTGAAGACCAGGAGGCAGCATCCTCCTGCATCTTAGCGATGCTTAGTCCGTCCCCACATGCTGCAGGTCTCATTGCCTTCCACCACTGACCAGCTAGCCAGCAGCATGCCCCAGTCTGCAGTAGGAGTACTCAGATTTATTTTATTTCCACGCTTGTAACTGTTAACTACTCTCACTAACTGATTAGATGCTGAGCAGTTCCAAAAATACCAGTCTGGGGGTGATAACTTTCTGTCATGTGGAATCTGACATCTCGAAAAAAAATGATGCATGCACACATGCAGGTATTTCATAGCTTTTAAATATTAGCACCAACAATTATTGCTGCTTTGATTCTAACACTTTTTCTGAGTTATGATTATTTAGAGTTCAGCCTGATCAAAGATTTATTTTATTTTACTTTTGATATTTAGTTTTTAACTGTCACACCTTCTTTGTCAGAGCTTCAAACATGCTGCAGGTTCTAACTTACTGAGAAGGTATCAAGGGATTTGGTGCTGGTACCAACTCACAGATTCACTCATCCCATAGTCATTTTGTTACATGCAAATGCCATTGAGATGCCCTGATTCAAGTCCTCTCCTGAACCATTGCTCAGGTAACATGTGTCCATTTTTCTAGAAAAAACTCAAACCAAAAATGATTTTGCACATTTTTCAGAATAAAAGGACTTTAAGTATACAAAAAAAAAAATACAGGAGGTGATATTGTCACAAGATTATAGGCAGTCCTGGCATCTTGGATATTCAGTCAAGATTGGAGTGACTTCCTCGTTTGTTCATACAAGAGTAAGGTCCTCACGAAAAAAAAAAAAGGTCTTCATAGAATGCCTGCTCTAAATTCTCACGCTGATGCTTGTATAAAATCCTAAAGTGTTTGTTGATATAAAGGGACGACAATTAGTCTTTAAACCTAGTCATAGAGCCTCAATCAGAATCTACATTTTTCAAGACGTTTGCTATCAAGCAACAATGCACAAAATAAATACTCAGAACCCCAAGCCCCAAACACACTGCCTTACTATTATGAAAACATG
This sequence comes from Limosa lapponica baueri, assembly GCA_002844005.1. NCBI lineage: Eukaryota > Metazoa > Chordata > Aves > Charadriiformes > Scolopacidae > Limosa > Limosa lapponica. The sequence continues at coordinate 1,038,161 of KZ505707.1, read as the reverse complement.
GTTTTTGATGAACAGTCTTCTGATCAGGCTAATGGATATTTTTTTCCTCTATTAAAAAGAAACCCTATGACCTCCCCTACATGATGACACAAAACTGGGAGGGGTGGCTGACACACCAGAAGGCTGTGCCGCCATACAGCAAGACCTGGACAGGCTGAAGAGTTGAGCAGAGAGAAACCTGATGTACTTCAACAAGGGCAAGTGTAGGGTGCTGCACCTGGGGAGGAATAACCCCATGCATCAGTACAGGTTGGGAGCTGACCTGCTGGAGAGCAGCTCTGTGGAAAAAGACCTGGGAGTCCTGGTGGACAATAGGATGACCATGAGCCAGCAATGTGCCCTTGTGGCCAAGGCGGCCAATGGCATCCTCAGGTGCATCAAGAAGAGTGTGGCCAGCAGGTTGAGGGAGGTCATCCTGCCCCTCTACTCTGCCCTGATAAGGCCCCATCTGCAGTACTGTGTCCAGTTCTGGGCTCCCCAGTTCAAGAAGGACAGGGAACTGCTGGAGAGGCCATAGGAAAGAACTATGAAGATGATTAGGGGTCTAGAACACCTCTCTCATGAGGAAAGGCTGAGGGACTTGGGTCTTTTTAGTCTGGAAAAAAGAAGACTGAGGGGGGATCTGATCAATGCCTATAAATGCTCAAAGGGTGGGTGTCAGGAGGAAGGGACCAGTCTTTTTTCAGTGGTGTCCAGTGACAGGACAAGAGGTAACAGGCACAAACTTGCACATAGGAAGTCCCATCTAAACATGAGGAGGAACTTCTTTGCTTTGGGGATGGCAGAGCACAGGAACAGGCTGCCCAGAGAGGTGGTGGAGTCTCCTTCTCTGGAGACATTCAAAATCTGCCTGGACGTGTTCCTGTGCAACCTGCTCTAGGTGGATCTGCTCTGGCAGGGCGGTTGGACTAGATGATCTCCAGAGGTCCCTCCCAGACCAATTCTGAGATTCTGTGACTCTATGTGAACTGCCTGTATATGTCTGGATGACCATGACACACGGTTTTTGAGCTGCCTTTCCATTTTCAGGCACGCTAAATTTTCATTCACTTATTTCACAGTAAACTTACTAGCAGCTGATTTTCCAGTATTAACCTAAAAATTACACTAACTGATAGACAGTATATTACAGAAGACCTATGTTAATGTAAGTCAACCAGCTCTGTCTCTGCTGAGAAGCCACGTTAGACCCATGGGTCTTGTCCATGGAGAATAGGCTTTAGAAGTAAATATTTTTTTACATTTCGTAGTTTCATTCTGAATTGATAGGTGCTGAGAAAATAGCTGTCGAGAGTGCCCAATCAAAATGTAGAAAGACTGAAAAGTACTGGCAGTGCTCTGGAAAAGCTTTGGAGGTGACATTGGGAATTAGTGTGGTTTTCAGGGTGAGTGGCTGAGAGCCGGTGGGATAAGTTCTCCTTCTCCTAGGAGCAAGAGTCGCCTGAATACAAGAAGGTCAGGGTTTCAGCTTCACCACTCTCATATCTTCCTGGATATTAAAATATGGAGGGTTGGGTCTCCAGCCTTGGTGGTGGGCCCACTCTTCCTGAAGGTCCATTAATTAGCCTCCAGGACCGGGGCTCTGTGCCAGTGAGAAACTATTATTTATAGGATGGAGACGTGTTTCAGGTGCACGGGGAGTCTGAGAGAGCGGATTAAGCTGTCCACAGAGACAGAGCGATTCTGCAGACTGAAGCAGCTTGTACAAGTAGTACAAGTGAGTACCCAAAGACTGCTTTTAATTAGGTGTCTGAATACAGATTAAAAGGTGCTCACCTTTGCAAATATTGTCTTTGTTCTAGGTTTCTTTACCACCACCATCATCCAGACAATGTGCTGCCCTTAACACATGTACCAAAACTGCTCTCGGGTTTTGAAGCAACAAAGGTGGGGTACCCACAAAGAGTTTTTGATTAAAACAGGAAATAACATCAAGTTACATGGAAATGTAATTCAGTACTTGTTTGATGTTTTGTTTTAATTATAATAAAGAGGTAAATGGGATCTTTTCACAAGTTGTGAAAGAAAAAAAGTGTATAACTATATGCACTGACTGCAAATGCTGGATTTAAATATTCAATACAGCTGTACATGTGGAGAGCTGACATAGAAAAATCCCCTGCTTTCTCTTTCTCCTCATTCAGCAAATCATTTGGAGGATTTTGAACATAAATTCAGAAAGTATTTTCATAAATAGAATATTTCAGCAGTTAAGACTGTGGTTTTAAGCAGTTCTGACTCTTGTCACATTCTCTTCCTGTGCCTTGGTGGAAATAAATCAAACTCTTAAGCTCCTGAAATAATCTCTAAGAGACAAAACAGATGGAAAAAATAATGGGATAAGGTACCTTATGCGTAAGATTTTGGCAACAGAAACCTAATGACTCTCTTCTTTACCTAAATGTTTAGACTTGCAGCTGCCAAAACCAAAATAAAATTGTGGAGGTTTTTTAAAATATGTGGTACTTTTTATACATAGCACACTTAATATATATATTAAAAAAAAAAAACTCACATAAATCTGCACAGGGAAAAGATACTCCAAGAAGGAAAATACTCCAATATTCTTCACTAGATTTTGTAATGGACACCCAGAAAGAAAGAAGGCACTACATGCACACACAGACATCATAGTCCTTCATATCTGCAGACAGAGACCCACCAGCCTCATGCAGGGGGTCGTGAAGGGCAGATGATGCTGAGCAGTCCCTGAGATGCTCCCATCTGTGGTCGGGGTTGGAATGAGCTTGTGGGGATCCCCTCAGGCTAGGGAAGACACACCATCTCCCTCCAGGATGGAGAAAAAAGTCAGAGCAGATTATGGTGGGAACAACTGCATTGATCAGGCATGGAGCTGCTTGAAAGGAGCCCTGGAGCAGCACCAATTTTTACTTCTTTTATTACCTTATTCTCCTTCCCATGTTCATCCCTTTCAAACCCCTTGTCTCTCCCACTCACACAGCTTGCCCTGTGTGTTCTTACCCCAGTGGCCCCTGTTTTGATGTCTTAATACCCCTTTTTGGTATTTACTGTACAATTTCCTTGATAATCCACCATAGCAATCTGCTAACTCCCCATTTTATTATTTACAAGATTTGTCCATTTCTCACACTTCTATCTTGCTATTGCAGCCATAAACCAGGGTTAGCCTGGACAGCATGGACATGACTTTCTCTTTGATTTCTGGAAGGTTCAACAGTTTATTTTATTTCTATTTTGTTTGTGTAACTATGTGGCCGGCGTAGGCCACTTGCTGGGGCATTATTTGCTTTTGATATCAGTAGTTTCTCATGCTGCTGTCTCAAACTACACATTCAGGACACATCGTTTGTCTGTGTACTTTGACACAGCCACCGCTCATCCTTTGCAACCTATGGGCTTGTTCTATTTTTCACAAAAAGCCAGGCAATTTTGCCAAAGAAAAGCTATTTTCTTGACATTCACTCTGTTGCAGCATGGGCAAACGCAGCCCCTACAAGCTGCCACCAGCAGAACTTTGCTAATTGCAACCAATTTTAGTTTTACAGGAGTCCCAATAACATATCTGCAAGGACTTTTCCAGCAAAAAACCTGAGAAGAAATAGCTACAACTATGAAATTTCAGATTTAAATACATTAAAAATAACCTGCACCCTGCTGAGTTTTCTTGACTGACACAGAATTATCCTCCCTCATTCGAAAAGCACATCATTTTTTGGATGTTTTCCTGAACCAGTTGATGAAAAACACTGAGAACACATCTTAAAAATTGTCCAGAATAGAGCTTTCATGCATCTGTATATCTCTAACATGTACTATGAATTTGCAGTGAGATTTATCAACTTGGTTCATCGCCCGTTCTTTGAATGAAATAAGATTAAAAACCAAAAAAATACATACCCAAGGATTCTTGTGCAACCTCAGACCTATAAACTGAAATTCTTGCAGGAAGTTTAAAGATATGCAGCTAATACATTGAAAAAAATACATTTTAGGAAACCTATTTTGACTAAGAAGAGGGGAAAAAGAAACCAGAATTAGAGATTAGGGAAATAGAAGCCCATTTTGATACATAAGTAAGAGTGTGTGCATATGTTTGTGCGTAGTCATGCAGCTTAAAAGCACACACAGCTTTGGGGGGTTTTGGTTACTTGGTTTTAATCTGTTCCAAGTCATGATTTGTCAAATTGTGTTTTCCATAATTGGTTTTAGCTAAGCTATAATGCACTGAATTTAGAAACTCTAAATCTTCTTCATCTTCTGCTGGTTTTTGGAGATGAATATTATAATAAACTTCTTATCATACTAGTAACAACTGCAAGAATCAAGCTAAATATTTACTGTTAGGAAAAATGTAATGCTTTTATTTTTGAAGCAGAGCAGCTACAAAAACGCCTGTAAATGTTTGTCATTTTTATTTCAGTATTAATAACCAAGTTTTTATGACCTCATTGAAGAAACCCACAAGAATCTGGCTCTTCTTTTTATATTATGTTTGTGCCCTTTACATCATTTCCTACTTCTAATAACTAATGATGATAGGTAATTACTTAACAGATGGTAAAAGCTCTTTAATTGCTTTTAAGGACTACTGAGCTTTGCTGTATTTTGGGAGCATTAACTTCCGTGACTTTTCCTCTTCCTCAGCTCATTCCAAGCTTGTTCAGCCATCGTTAAATATTCAAGGCATTGGGCTTTTTTTTTCTTTTTTTCTCTAGCACCACTGAAGGAGAGGTTAGTAACATACTGCTTCCAACCACTGTTATTTCAAATACATTTCTTTTGCAAGGCCATTCTCAACACTGAGAAAGCATCACCCTTCTCTTTTCTCCCTGGGTCTGATCAGCCCATGCAGCCCAGGGCATCTGACCTTTAGCTTCCAGAGATGCATGTCTCTCTCTTTCCCGTAGCAACAAACTATCAGATCATTAAGAGGAGGCTAGGGGGAAAAAAAAGTCAAACCTCAAAGCTAAGTGGGCTGGTCTCATTAATGTCTTACACTGCATTTACATTATCTCCTGGGTAACACAGACAGGAGAAATTTCCAAATCGGGGGCAAAAATGAGGAAGGAAATTCATAGTTTAACACACATAGAGTTAGTGACCCTCTTTATACTTCCCTTGCACTTTGAATAAATTGCACATTAACCACAGTAAATGCTGGCCTAATTAGTCAAGGTACTCTATATGCCACCGACAGCCCTGCTGAACGCTTTTTGAGTTCTAATAGTTGTTTGTCTGGGTTTGTATGTAAATGCATATGAGGAGCTGTGGTAAAAGATACAAAATTGACTGAAATAAATTTACTGCATCACAAATTGGCAAAGAGTATGCCTAGAAACAAATAATTCAGTTTTATGATTGCCACTAAAATAAACTATATGGCTCTTGCATTTCACATGAGACCATGAAATCTGAAATAATAAACAAATAAAGTCAGGACGATTTCTTCATATTTAGGATCAACAGTCCTCCTGGTATACAGCTCAGGTTACAATTGATTAAGTTGTACATTTTTCATTTGATGGAAAGAGCTGCACACAGAGTGCTGGATGGACCATACGTGAGTTCTGGTTAAGTGTGCCTGGAGGTGGGATTCATTATTAAAAACAAATGTTTATAACCGATCTGTTACTTGAAATAAAATAGGTACATGACATGAATATAACAAAGGGATTGCAAGGTAGTGAAATTACAAGGGTTGTGAAACTTTTTTTGACGTGTGCAGTGTAAAGGTTCGGTTGTTGTTTGGGAGGAACTCTGAGTCAGCCCTGCATAGAGAGAGGCTGAATTCCTCCCTCCCTCCTGCCCTTTGCTGAGATATGACTGTTTATCACTTTGTATGTTAATGTGTATTGAAACTAAGGTAGCTCTCCACGACTACGTGGGACCCAGTAGCATTGCCACCTCTTACCACGATTGGTCAGTGTTTTAATATTTCAGTAACAGCTCCTGGAGTCATACGATACATTTATTCTCATAACTAAGAAAAGTATGGGGTGATATGCTTATTTTCCTCTGTATATATCTGAATTGCTCAGAGCACAGTTAACAACTTCCCATTTGTATGCACTGAATCTGAGTACCTCCTGTAACATTGCAATTTTAGTTTTGCTTGAGAAGAAAATGATAGTTATTTGCCCAATGAAAACCCAAATATGACCTCGACTTGTATTTTGTTCAATAATCTCTAGTATATTTAGTAAACCGCTGTTCTGAGCGGATTATGTTCAAACACAGAGTGAATGCTTATAATCATTGCCATAAAAAAATGGTCTCGCTAGGTATTAATTTTTGATGTACTAAGCACTTCCTTTGCAATTCTATTGTCATCTGGCATCATTGTACCATAAATTTAGAGCATTGCCTGGAACAGCTCTGCCTTGTTTTGTAACATGACTCCTTATGATTTAGCAAGTTTAAGCAGACAGAGCTGATTGTATAAGCCATTTGCATTTACTACTCTTTAGGAAGATAAGAGAGACAATCTTAAAACTTTTAAAATAGAACTAACTTTGCTTGGCTTGGTAAATTGCTATGAATAAGCAAATCCCCTGATTATGTTACACTCTGAATTAGCCTGGGTTTAACATGTAACAGATAGAGGAAAAAATGAACAAAAGACATCAAACCAATCATAAGTCTTGGAAGGTGCCATATAAATCCAGAGACATTTTGCACCAGGGGAGATTTAGGATGGATATTAGGAAAGATTTCTTCGCTGAAAGGGTTGTCAAACATTGGAACAGGCTTGCCCAGGAAAGTGGTTGAATCACTACCCCTGTAGTTATTTAAAAGCCATGTAGACGTGGTGCTGAGGGATGTGGTTTAGTGGTCGTTTTGGCAGAGCTAGGTTAAGGTTGGACTCAATCTTAAAGGTCCCCTCTAACCTACATGATTCTATGATGGAACAAAGAATAATCACACTTTTGGGCAGACACTAGGAGGTAATTATTATGCCCCATTTTGCACTGTTTTTCTTACATGCTGCCTGCACTAGGGATCCTGAGATGCCACACAGATATTCCTCCTGATAAGGACTCTGGGATTTAGCTCTTGTTTTCCTGAAGATGGATAAAACACTGCAGAGTACAACAGACCAGTGCGTGTGCTTACTGCAAACTTTCTGCAAAACAGCGTGCGTGGTTGTTTGGAAACAGAGGTGAAAATACAAGTTCAGCTAAAAGAATCAGCTATTTCTGCAGAGACAAAAAGTGTGCTTACAGACTCCCAGCTGGGGTCTGTGTTTCTCTCTGGCCTGCCAAACTGTTCCACTGGTCTTCTTCACCACCCTCTCAAAACACTCAGGAAAGCCTCCTAATGTGAAGGACTGTGTGGCAGAGATAGCTAAACTCTCCTCCACGTGGGCTAGCATCCAATCTTGGCTTTGGAGGGATGAACTAAGCCTACATTCAGAGTTCCAGGAAGGGCTCCTGTGTGAAATGCAGGGGAGAGAGACACAGAGCATGTGCCTCAAAACCTCTTCCAGGATGCTTTTTTTTCCCTTCTTCTTTTGATTTTTTTTTTAACTTAAAGTCAGAATGAAATATTTTTACATATTAATATACTGGTGAAACAAGCAAAATCGTATCATGAGACTCTGCATAAATAGTAGGTATATGTAAAAGAGGGTATTTACTCTTGCAGCCTGACAAAAGAAATGGAGTTCCCCTTAAATGCCATATTTTAAAAGCTGAAACAGGAAACAGATCCTTTTCCCTGCCTGAAAAAATAGAAAAGGGGTATTGCTGGAAAAGTGAACTCTTTCTTCAATGACGAGCTGTAATATGCGGTCTGTATTTTGAAAAGCTGTCGGGAAACAATGCATTTGCATTAAGATTTGTGTATTTTTTCTTTTTTTTTTTGTTTTTCCTTCATGTTCTTTCAAGTCCTCCAAGACGCATTAAAAGCAAGCACTTTGCAGGAGGCTCCCTGAACCTCACAGAATTAAACCCGTGAATGGTCTATCGCCTTAGCTACAGTACACGATTTCCAGTCCCAGCAAGTGCACTAGGCTAATTCACAGCAAACCACAGACTTGCCATCATTCTGAGAGTGCCTGGTTGGAGCCATTTCTGAGACAAAGCACAATCCTGAAGCATTTTAGGCATTCCATCCTTGATAAAAGCAAAATATACATAAGAAGGAGGAAAAAAGAAGTACCTACAGTTTAATTAAGGGCTGAAAAGCCACAGGTATCTTCTGATATTTGAACTAATCACAATACAAAATTTTCATTTGCTACATTTTTTTTAGACTTGCTGCAATTTCATGGCTCTAGCGGAAGGCATGAATGCATTTTCAAGGTTCTTAGCTAACAGGCTTCTTTCTGGTTTTATCATACTTATTTTGATTGAAACAATAATATTAGAACTGCTTCTATAGCCTCTGGGTACCCCAGCACACAACTAGCACTATAGCAAAACTCCCTCAGTGCTAAAACAATCACATTAGCAGGATGTCTGTGAATTTGTAATTGTAAAGAAAATGTATTTTCAGAAAGCAAAATAAGCATATTGACATTATTAAACATGACAGTAGGTCAGTCTGGGGAAAGGACAAAAAAATCAGTTGAAGACAACATTAGTAAATAACATGTATTCACATCACCTGTTGTGCTAAAATTGTTTAAAACACCACCAGAAGTCATCTCTGAGCCAATGGTCCTTATTCTAGAGAAGAGGGACATCAACACTCGACTGGCAAAGCCCCCACAGGATGCTCCAGAACCCTCTCGCCACATCAGGCAACTGCTTGAAGCATACTTTTATTTGCTTGCTTCTTTCCACAGACATCTGGGAAGGGAAAGGAGATCTTACCTTAACGAAGAGCTGACTTGCACCTGGGATCTCTGGATTCGGGGGCCCTCTGGTGTTTGCTGGTGGAGTAGTACCCACGGAGAGCAGGGATAGTCCCTGGGGACCATCTGTATCTCGAGAAAGAAAAATGGAAACAAAATTAAGTACTCCTACAGATCCTGGAATGTTTATTCTGAGATTTCTAATTCAGATTGCATTTACTCTATGGAGATTTCTACTCAGGGCAGGTGTGCGTGGACCTGGTCTATCACTTAAAAAATTTAGTAGAGTCATCAAAAACTAGCTGAAGTGGTTTAACAGAGATTAGAGTACAAGAATGGCTGGTTTTCATTCTTTGATTGGAACCTAGTAAGTTTCCATGAGTAGAATAAGTGGATCAAGACAAACTGGACAGAACCTACTAAGGTCTTTGTTCTGTTGACCACCTGTGAGTCAGTGTAAGGAAATACACTCGGCATCAAGCTAACATAAAACAGACGCTTGCAAAGCCCATCCCACACTTTGCTCTTAGGCCATGAGGATATTTCATGTTAAGCATGTCCTGCCTCGGTACAGCCTTGCAGCTGGTTACTTTTGTAAGGGGGATGGATATTTGTGCAGCCTGCTGGGGAAATAAGAAGAGGAGGGCAAAGGAGCATGCAGTGGTCAGAGCCAGGGTGTCTGGCAGCAAAAAGAGAAAAGAGTGTGGTCTTTCTGTTCTACTGACTAATTTGATCTATAAGAAACTCTACAGGCATTATTCATAATGTAATAGGTTTTCTTGCATAATTAATGTTTCTGGGGAAAGGTATCTGTTTTGTAGAAGAGTACCAAGCAGTGCTGCCAAAGTGCTGTGAAAGTTTGCAAATCCAAATGACTATTTTGAAAGCTCCAACAGAAGACTTGAAGTCTGTGAAGTAAACTTCATAGCATTCACTCATCATCCCAATAATCCTCACAAGGTAGAAGCTGTGAATCTTCTGCAGACTGGGAGCCTAGGGAGAAGTAAAAAAATGTTGGTAGTAGTATCTATGTTTCTTTTATATTCTTATACTACTTTTTTTTTTTTTTTTTAAAAATTGTCTCCACTCTAGTGGAAAGAAAAATAATTAGAAAGAGGAAAAAATTAGATTAAATCAAAACTTGATTGTTAACTAGCAGCTGGGATTCTGACAGTCTGGTGCTTAAACCTACATGATGCTTTCAGAAGCTCTATAGTGCAACCACCATCTGTAATTCCAAAGCTAAAGAACAGCATGATTTGAAATAGATGATATGAAATAAAGATAACTCATGGTATTATGAGTTTACTTCCTTTTCTTTCTCTATTTAATTTCCTATGGGTGAAGTGACCAAAGAAAAGAGGTGGATATTTCTTCTGGTTCTCTTAACAGCTAAAACTTTAAACATTTTTAAAAGGTACAAAATTATTGTGGCTATGTGTCTGTACCAACACCACTTTGACTACATATACCTGCATTTCCATTTAAGGAGGCAATCTTTTTTAATCTTGATGTGTGAAATAACAAGAATTTTTGAATGAAATGATAGTTTTTATTTTTAAACACAGGCTTGCATGTAATAATATACCCCATAGTCTCAGTCTGTACAATTAATAGTACCCATCTGAAGAAAAGGGAATCTTGTTTTCACTGGCAATAACAAGTAATTTTATACCAGAATAATGTAGAATACATTTTGGAGAAAGGACTCAGCTATAGATGAAAATTTATTACTGTAGGAAAAAGTTTCTACAACCCCATGGCTGAAAAAGTACTTATCTGGGAAAAAGGGATCAGACAATTTTCTTTAAACCTCAGCCATTATGAAGTGTGTTTGTTTTTTTTTTTTTAATCCTTGAAAATCCACCTTCTCCTCTAGGAGTTTGGGGATTCTTTCTCTTTATATTACGTAAGGATAGATTTTCTTACTTATATAAAACGTCTGTGGAAAGAAAAATCCTGCTTAATGCTTCATAGAAGAACTTTGAGCAAAACTTCCACAGAGTGACTCTATGTTGCTCTGAAAAATGGGAATGGAGCTCTGGTTACAGTTTACAGTCGGGCTCTGTTCTAGATAGACACAATAAGCAGATAAAGATTAATCTTATTAAGCTAAATCTCTTCATTTCCGCCCTTACACTTCAGTACGTGTTGAATGTGATTTCAGGAAAGATTATTTCTGAGCTTTGGATTTTTAAAGAACTGAGAAAAACACATGTGCCACTTTAAACCTCTTTTTTTGGGATCTGGGAATACAAACTGTGGCTGGTGCCACAGTGCAAGCAGGGGAATGGACACCAGGATACACCTCTGCAAACAGCTGAAGGAATTTAGACTTCCACGCTGCTGACAATAGTAATATTATTTGCCCCATTTAACAGTATGGGCTCAATTTTCTTTGAGCAACACTGCTGTTACTCAGCTGTCTCTAATGTTCGGTTTAGGAAAATGAACTGCTGTGTGGCTGACAAAGGTTTGAATCAGATCACATATTACTATTTGGGGAAAATGATGGATAACATTCTTCACCCATTTACTTAAGGTTCTTTTTCATCATTAAAAATGTATCTCACATAAACTGAATGCACCATATCATCTTGTAGATATGCAAGTAAAATTCACTTTTGGATTAAAATTACTTCTGTTTAGATCGCACACAGAAGCATGTAGACATCTATTTTAGTAGTTTTAAGATTGTAAAAGAAAGAGAGATCAGAATGAAGAGTGCAAAAATAATTATATAAGTAGGTATGTATGCAATGCTGGTGCATTCTATCTTAACTGGAGATGGGTAGACAAGAACACGTGCTCTTTAACTTCCTTCCCACTGGTGCCCTAGAGCTACCTGCGTTGCTTCTTAAAGATCTCATCAGTAAACCCAGTCAAAATATCTTGCATTTCAATAATACTTCAAAGCCATTGTTTTGTTGGGGTAACCACCAATCTTACCCATCAACAGAGTTTATTTCTTTACCTTCTTGTCTCTCTTCATTGGCGGTACCTTTCCGTATACTTGCATTAAACTGGGACTTTGGGGATCTCGAGTCATATTTAGTTCCAAGCGTGGGCAGGCTGTAACACAATGGGGTCTGGTAGAGCTTCAGACTTTTCAAAGCCTGAAATAGTAAATACCAATACATTATTAAATGACAGTTTTAAAATTATATAGCAACAAGTATGTCATTTCATAATAGCATACAAAAATAATTGCCCTAATACATTTCCATCCAAATAGAGTGCACATTATATATCATGGGAAAAACTGGTTCTTTTGGAGAGTGCAACGCAGTTTCCTTAGATAATACTCAGTGTAAGCTTCCAGAATTTTACAATGCTCTGAACTGAACTAGAAATCTGAAAATATTGGTTTGCCAGTTACCAGGCAGTGTGTTTCCCCTGGCTGCTAACAGAAATGTATGTCACAGAAATGTATGTCACAAACATGTATCGGTTCAGAATGTTTCTTACTGTAGCACCACTTAAACATTTGGCAGAAAAGGAGAAAACTCTGAATCATAAACAAAAGAATTTAAATAATCAAGATAAAGTTAAAAAAAAAAAGTGCCTGCAAAAAAGCACGAAATATTTCCATCGACCCAGGAATTTCGATAATAAGATGTTCAGAATTTTTTTGCCTTTGCCAGAGGGCTATATTTTTCCCTTCAAGAAATTTTGATACATCAGCAGCCATATGCTTTAGTTTACTGGTTTATGCTGATTTCAGTGACATTTTACTTCTGACGAGAAAAATCTAAGTGATCTAAAAATCTATGTGATGTTTCAAAACGAGCTTTCATTTCAAATGTGTAAGAAATATGCACAAACCTTTGGAAGAAAATAGATTTTGATTTTGTCAAAACTTCTCCAGCAACACGATTATGAATTGTAAATTTTGTACTATAGTAAAATAAGTGGAAGTCATGAGAAGAGAAGAATAAATTGTTACTGAATAAGACTGAGGCTTGGCGTTATGGAAAACCTTCACTATTGTTAGTCAATTATTTCTTTTTTCCACTGGTCAGGCAACATCATTACAGAATTTTCTTTTTTGGTCAGGATGTAGGGACCATGTGAGATGTACATATTCTTGATTCCACCTCAGTGAAAGAGAATGGATTAGATGACCTCTATCTAGACATAGCTTCCAGCTATAAAATTCTTCAGTTTTATGCTTTCTATAGTAAATGAATAGTATGCACTCCCTCTTGATAACAGGACATCTCTTCAAGTATGCTTGTGCCCTTTGAAAAAAAGATAGCGTCTAGCAGAATGCTGAGGAGCATGTAAGAAAATTGTTTCCTAACTCAGATTCATCTTGATAAGAATTAGTTACCTGATCCATGTAGGAATTTTTGAAAATTAGACTACATATATGAATACCTTGAAAATCTGTCCCAAACTCTAGAGTTACTGGTTAAACAGACCAGCTTTTTGGACTGACTCCATGAAAACAATGGCGATTACAGAGTACTTTGAACTTTTGCTTTCATAGAAACTGGAGATACTAAAATAGATGTGTTCAAATACAGGATCCTATTTTATGAATGAAATTAAGCTGTATTTACAAGACCGCAACATAATATGTGGATTGGCATAGGAAAACATTTGGATAAATTCCAAAATAAGTAAATCTGCCTGAGTTACAGGACTTCAAAATTATAGTGTAGGCATTGATAATCTGTTTATAAGTGAATACCATAGCCATTTCATAAGTAACAAGTCTCCAAATAGGTTCCAATGAAAGATTCATAGAACTGAACTGATCCTTGTTTCTGATCCCTTTTTTGAACCTGTGGAGTCTTTTAGGTTATGGCTTCCAGCAAACCTGGTGCTGTTTTAAGCAACTTGATATCAATACTTTTGAAAAGGAAAGAAAAAAGGGAAATTGTACTTTGATCCTGATTTATGAAATAACTTGCATTCTTTCTAATCCATACAGAGTGTGTTTTTTTTTTTTTTTCTTACAGAAAAAGCCAATTATGACATTTTTTCAGGTACGTCTTTTTCAATGAGATTCAGTTACTGCCATCTATTGATACATATTGTGAAGGGTCACTATGAAAGTGCAACTATTCACTGTACCTTTTCTAAAAGTACTGTAAAATATCCAAGGTGAAAAAAGGACACTGAAAGAATGCATCTCCTTCCCAGCAGACAAAACCAGTGATTTTTGAGAAGTAAGAAAATATTATTAGTAGTATGAGTGTGGGGTAAAGGAATGAGTTGCTTTTACTTTAGAGGTAAATTTTCAAACAAGAAGGACAACATCCACCCATATATAGGGGTGATCTGCCATTCATCTAAAAAACATATGTGAGATGTGTCGTCGTGTGATCCTCATTAGCTTGTATTTAGATGAGTTGGCCAATGTTCAGCTCTTCAACAGCAGCCCAATCTCACTGGACATGCCCATTCTCAAAGCCTTTGGAAAACAGCCTGCTTCCAACCATCTGTGGAAGGAATGCACTGACCTGAATTAACTAACTGAAATCAAGCCAGCTTTATAAAGGAACAAGACCAAAGAAGGAGACACAATGAATCAGAATAAGAAGCAAGTTGTGACTTTCAGCAAAGCCCTGACTATGTGGTAGGGACTGAACTGTGAACTTGAGGAAACTGACACCATGGCTGAGAAAAGCAGCTCAAGCAAAGCAACCTCACGGGAGTGGAGGAGAAAACAGGGAAAGGTCTGAGGTAGAATTTAGTAATTTCTTGTTATTGCATATCACAGCAAAATACTGCCATCCCTCAACACCTCTTTCGGTTTCTCTTCTGCTGAGCAGCAAAAGCAATCATTATCTCCTCTATTCTAAGACCCAAGGTCTGAGAGCTATATAATACATCTAAGGGCTTTTTGAATGTTACTGCTCTCCGTTTTGCAAATGAATAGCAAGGCTATTGCTAGGCTTTCATGAACATTTCTTCTCTCACTGCCTCTTTCATCTTCAGTTGATTGTACAAAAGTAAGAATTTTTCCCTTCTGAAAACAAGCTTAGCTTGTCTGTACAGAAATCTGCTTTATTAATTTATTTTCAGCCAAGATACAAAATATCTACTGCATGCTTCCTGCATTTTGTCAACATCTTGCTAATTACTTAAACGATACAGTTTTCTTCTTTTCTTCTTTTTTTTTAAATGAGACATATTGGGGAGAAAGAAAGTCTGTCTTCAGTTACTCATTTCATTTATTCAAATTACAGTTTCCAATCCAATACTGCAGAAAAAGTGCTCCAGGGTAAATTTGGAAGTCTCTTTCATTATGATCCCTTAAGTATAATGCAATTAACTTCATGCCATGAATGACTAACAGTTTAGAAGCAATTATTTTATGACTAGATGAATTTCTACCTCACAGCAAATATTTCTCACATTTTTGTGTGCTAGTGTTTTCAGCTGGTGCTAAGGAGATTAGATAGACTAAATAAGCATTTATGGCCATGAAAGGAAACCAAGAGCAACCTTGCTCTTGTTTGAGGAAACTGGACCAGGGAAGTGGAGGACTCAGACCAGCTGCGTGTCCTGCAGCACAAGCTAGAAGGTAATGCAGGCCTGAAGACTCACTGTATCCACAGGATCAGACCCTTGAGAGGTTGTTTGTCCCTCTTATACATGGTCCATCCATCTCACGGAAGAATGTAAGGTGGGAGGGTAGTCACAGCCACCACCTGAGAGGTGAGGACTAGAAAGGTGGAAGCACACATCATCATCACAGTGTGGTTTAGCAGAGGAGGTAAATGGACACTGAGAAAATGGAAGGGGATTACCATTAACAAACCAGTTAATTGCTCTATTAGAGTGTGCTAAAATCCACAGACATCCTAACCAATACCAGGACTGTTACTTAGAGAATTACAACTATGTACTCTCTACTAGGGACACACAAATCATAGACATCATTACCAAGTTTGGATATGTTTTTACTTACACTATTTCAGTACTTTGACAACACAGGTTGTCCAGAATTATCATTTTATCCAGCACCTCCTGCTGCTTTCTCTGAACAGCTCAGTAGCAATTCCTGAGCTGCACCCACTAGTACCTCCGCATTGAAAAACCTATCATTCACATGGAAACCATGGATGGAACCATGCATCATTCCAAAAGCTTGTGGCTCACACTAATACCATAAGAGCACCAATATGAGGCAAGGGCATCTGCCTTTCCTCATTAGGACTGTGTGGTTTGCCATCTATTATTTACCACGCCACATGAAAAAGAGCAAAATAAAAACTGTGTTGTTAGTTGCTTCTCCACTAAAACGTTATGCAAGAGTAATAAGTCTTTTCAACTTGAAAAAGACTTTTCAAATTGAGCTTCACACATCTGTGGTGGAACTCCTGTTTTAAGGACTTTAAACTCAACAGAAGCATGTGCTTGCTCTATTTCCCTTTTAAAATAAAAGTTACACTAGTTACTATTGTAACAGTCTGCACATAATCTGCTGAGAATAAATACCCATGTAATGAGCCTGAAATGATATGGTAATTTCTTAATTCAAAATAATTACATGGCTATTTGTGCCCTCTAAAATAAGGTATTACTTATTCAGCCCAAACAAATTGCTATTTGCCCAGGTTTTGAACTCTGGTAAACAGTAGCACAGCAGTCATCTGAATACTGAATCCTGAAACAATTTTGTGTTAGATGTTTACTTACACAGAAACAGAAACAAATATTTGTCAAGGCAACAAGCAGATTTTAGTACAACCAAGGGAAAAACAACAGAAAGCCCTTGAAAACGGGACTGAGAACATGGCCAAGGCAGAGTGCTACAAGGGCACCAGCTGGCACAATGTCACCTAGGTGCCCTCTAAAACATCTAACAAGCTTGAAAACGTTAGATAAAAGAACAGAACTTGTTCAGTTTGTTTTGGCTTGTCATTTGTGTCTGAGTTAACTGCCTGTCTCCCTGTGTCACCTGGAGATACATATAGGAAAGCCACCACCAAGATGAAAACTGGAAGGAAGGAGGAAAAGAAGGAAGGAGGGCAGACAGGCATTCAAGCCATTTATTCCAGCCAGCTTTCCTCCAGGTCAATAAAACATTTTCCACTGGCTTTAATGGGGGCTGGAGAAGGCCTAGATTTCACAGCACTAATAAAAGATTTAAAAGTCACCTCATTCTAAGCAGTAGTAGGCAGCTTTCCATTAAATTGAATAATGCGTGCTTCACAGAAGGCATGAATGTGCTCCACGTGCTGAGTGAACTACATGAGTGGACTAAATTGAGTGCACTACTTTTCATCTGTGATGATTAAATATTTGGGCCTGGAATTAAAATTAAATCCACACTTGCTTTTGTACTCCTGTATTGCACAGGTACTCCTCATTCATTTCACTTGTCATTTAAACATATTAGATTGACTTTTATACCTGTGTTTATATTTTTGGAGTTACTGACTTCATATAGAGGACTGGACCTATATGCAAAACCTGTCATGCTATTTTCTGCTTCCAGGAAAAAAAAGGGGAATCAGTTTAAATTTGGTCCATCCCAATTAAGTATATCTTGGGTGAGAAATAAAGCTCTGTAATCAATCTTTCCACTTACAAAATAGGCAATCTGAAGAAGCAAGATTTTCAGAGGCTCATAGATTTCAGAAAGTAAATAATATAGGCACTGTTTTTGCAAATGTTTTTGACTTACAACAGGGTGATCCAAAACGTGATTAATTAAACAGAATCACTACTTTGCATCCAGAGGCATCTCAGATCTGCTGTGAACAAAAGTCACCTGCTGTTCTAAACCTGTAAGAAAGAAACCAATTGCTTCGTTTCTGCTAATTTATATGCCAAAAAAGTAAAACTTCGCATGACTTAAGTTATAGCATTCATTTTAATGCACCATTTTAAATTTTTGTTTCAGCATTATGTATCTCTTAATCTATTTGTATATTATAGTTGGACTATTCCAATATTTTCACTTAGCATTCTTGCTGCAGAAAAATCAGCATTGTACTATTTGCTTAAGATGTTAAAGGTAAAATTTTGAAAATGTGACCTTACAGAAAAATTGCAACTTTTTAAAGCACTGATAGAGTTAGCGTTAAAATCCCTCAACACTATGTTTTGCATTGTTTGAAAATAAGCTACATGTAACAGTATAACATAATGCCAAGTGCTATAAAATTTAATTAGTTAGTTAATGTTTTCCTAGAAACTACATTTTTTTTCTCTTTCTCGTTATTTGTATTTCTTATGGTTCAGGAAGTATATTACATCCTGTGAAAGGTTGTCTTCCCGGAAGCAGTTTTCTGGTTGTTTTATCTGAGGTTGTGTCAAGAGGCTTGAAGCGTCCTGTGCATCTTTCCTGAGGCTAAGTGGCGTCAGGCTGCTTTGTGCTCTTTCATGCCATGTTGATTTAATTCAACCTTGGTGTTTGCTAAGATTGCCTTGCCATTCTGCATACCAGTATTGTTTCGGGTGTTCTTAATGCTAAATATCTTGCATATTTTCATGAGAACATTTCTGAGGCCCTAACTAAGCTCTCCACAGTTTTCTACAAAGATTCTTTAAAGCACCACAAGAAAAAAGCCAACAACTAGAAGAGGGTTTTGGCCCTTTCTTTAGTTGTCAGTTAACTTTTTTTTTTTTGTTTTGGCACAAATGGTACCGAGTATAGTAGCTTATGATGGCACACTAGTAAATAGCCCCACAGTTGTGCCTTTTAAACAACAGAGAAAATTGCCTGTAATTTCTTTATTTCATCTCATATTATTTACAGTACAACTGATGAATATTTTAAACAACTTCGGCTGCCTACAACGTGCTATTCCCTCTAGCTCACCATTCAGTGTTCAACATCATGGTAACAGCAGCAGTGCATGCAGACGCTGTTGCCCATTTTGAGTGATGATGCCCAGATTATCTTAAACAGATCAGTTAAAGCTTTGGCTTTTATTCTAATGTAAGTGTCATTATATCCACTTGAATAAATTTATTTATCCATCTCAGTGATATTGCTTGTTTCAGCTTGTTTGGTTTTAATTCAAGCCTGAGCTGCTCCATAATCATTTGTTCAAGATTATGACATTACATATTGTTGACTAATAGATTCATTTTGCTGAGTTTCCATTTATTACTGTCACTATTACAGCTTGATTTGAATTTTTGTAACCTGCCTATCCTAGCATGAATCTA
The DNA here is from genome assembly GCA_002844005.1 of Limosa lapponica baueri. Classification (NCBI taxonomy): domain Eukaryota; kingdom Metazoa; phylum Chordata; class Aves; order Charadriiformes; family Scolopacidae; genus Limosa; species Limosa lapponica. The sequence goes on along the minus strand of KZ505707.1, from coordinate 1,019,242 downwards.
ATTTCATTGATGTTTAACACTGATCCTGAGGGCTCCTCGTTGACTGTTTGTCACCTAAAGATCAAATACTTTTGCTGCTGACTTTTAAAATCAATTATAATCTCACAGGATTTGGCTGAGAGGATAACCCAAAGGGAAAGGCAGTGAGTCTTAAGAGAAAGAGTTTCCCAATGCATTAAATAAGATTGATTTTCTATGTGCAGAAACAAAAGGTCTGCTAAAGGGGAAAAAAAACCCAACACACAAAACTCGTGCAACCCAGAGTCAAGTCTTTTCTATGATACCTGGAGAATGTGCATAAATCAATACTGCAGTTGCTGAATTTTAGGCTCTTGTATAAAAGAGAACAACCTGACAAAGTGTTTGAGGGATACTCCTGCAAAACCTGTGCACAAGTCCTCTTAAATGTAGCCTTTCATCTTCCTTTAAGCACTTCAGTTTTTCCTGTGACATATTCTACCTTTGGTTCAATTATTAAAAAGAAGGAATCATAGAACAGCCCAGGTTGGGAGGGACCTCAAAAGATCATCTGGTCCAACCTTCATGGAAAAGAGAACCTAGATGAGATTACCTGCCAGTCTATCCAATCTTGTCTTAAAAAATTCCATTGATGGTGACTCCACCACATCCCTGGGGAGGTTGTTCCAGTGATTGATCATTCTTACTGTAAAAAAATGAAATCTTTCCTAGTGCAACTTGTACTTGTTGCCACTTGTCGTCTCCATGTGGTTCCTTCTGAAGAGAGAGCCTTCCTCCTCTTTGTAGCTACCCTTTATGTACTGGAAAACAGTCCCCGGGGCTTCTCCAGGGCAAAAAGACCTAACTCCTTCAGTCTTTTCTCATAGGTCATATTTTCCAGCTCTTTGATCATCTTCATAGCCCTCCTTTGGATTCCTCTCCAGTTTGTCCATGGTCTTATTTGAACTGTGGAGACTAGAACTGGACACAGTACCCCAGGTGCTGCCTGAAAAAAGCTGATTGGGATGATCACATCTCTCTGCTAGTGGGAAAAAAAAAAAAAAAAAAGAAATTAAATGAATTCCCATCAAGAAATTCCTTTGTTTAACTTAATATTGAGAAAATATATTTTAAAAATCTAATTAAACTACATTTTATCATTTCCACAACACTATTCCTCTCTCTGCTTTCCAATATTCATGGTTTCATTAATTGGATCTGAATTAAATCTCCAAGTTCAACAAAAAAATTGAGGCAAACTGAAGTAATGTGTTATGTGATATTTTCATCAGTAGATAAATGCCTTCTCTTTCACAGTCACGCCTAATCTATATAAATGACAAATACAGATTAATAGAATCCTCAAAAAAAACCCAACCCAAAACCAAACGAAAAAACCCAAAACAGTAACTTAATAGAACAAGCAAATGTTTTCTTGAAAATACTCTTTCACACCATGAGCAAAAAATCTTTAAATTCCCAGCAAGTACACACATTTGCTACACATTTTGAATTAGGTTGAAAAACATTTTAAGTTACTGAATTTGAAAACTGCTAGAGGAATTTCTCACATATGGATAACAAGAGAGTCTCTAAAATCAGATTCAAAATAAACATATTTTAAAAGCTCTTTTTAATGGCATACTCGTGTGAATAATCAGAGAAGATAGACATAAAAACGTAAGGTCTTTTGTCTAGCAATTCTTAGTGATGCGTTGCTGCTATTTGATCAATAATAGGGAAGAAGCTGTGGGAAAGACAGAGCCAGAAAGTAGAAATATGTGATGGAGAAGCAACTCTGGGGAAGATGGAAGAGCTGTAAATAGAAAACTTGTAGAAGTAGTTAAGGAGAAGACCAGATGGGCTGGCAGAAAAAGCTACTCAGAGAAGCCCAGGATAATATAATTGCTTAACTGGCTAGTATGTCTGAGCCAGGATCTGCAGGATTGTCCTTTACTTGTCTTTCCAGGTTGCAGATTGCTATAGGTATTCTCTTCAGCCCTTCTGCTTTTCAGTTTCTCCTTTCCACAGTTACGAACCTCCCCATTAATGAAAAACAGTCATTACAGAAGCAATTCAGCAACTCCTGAGAGAAACAGGGTGTCCTTTTCAGATGCATATATTGACATACAATTCAATTTCAGAACTATTAGGAAATAATTTTTCCTAAAAAATTATTGTTAGAAATACTTTCTTAATGTCAATTTTTTCTTTAGAAAATTGAGTCTTGGGTCTGTTTTCACCAAATTGGAACAATTTATTGTATTAAACAGGACAACACATTTTGCTTTAAAATCAATGATTGTCAACTGCATTTTCTTAGAGTACTGCCTTCTGGGAATTCAGACATCTTTAGCATAAGTGAGCAAGAGCTTCAAGTTGCTGCAGATGATTTAGTCGTGTAGTTAATTATCTAGCTACATGTATTTCAACTACTTCACCCTGGGAGGAGTATCTCTCAGCCCCACAGAAAAAATTTCAATCAAAAATGCCAAAACAAAATATGTCAACATTTCCAAATTAATGTTTTTTAAAATCTCCATGTTCTGAAGGCAGGTGTTAAAACTTCATTTTCTCTTGAAATAAAAGCAAACATTGAACTATCCTTGGGGAGGAAAATGTGCAATTTCTTCTCATCAACTTGTTTCTCCTCCTCGTTTTCAGGACACAGCCTAAATAATGGAGGCCCTTAGCAGTGAGGCAAGAGCACATTACAAAATGGTTAAAAAGAGATAATTTGAGTTCCACAGTAAAAGTTAGCATGAAAGACGTGAATCTAGGGAGCCCTACCAGTGAAATGAAAATTTTACTTGGGGTAGAATCCTTGTAATTGAAATCTAAACACAACTAAACACATATATAATGTAACTGTTCATGCACGTACAAGACGCTAAAAGCAAAATCACAAACATGTCCTGTTATCAGAGCTCAGCATTAATTTATTTTCCAATTCCAGTCAATTTGTTATCACAAATGCCCTCAATTAAAATGTTTATTTGATACAGGGTGAATTAAAACAATCTTTTTATTGTGATGATAGAGATGCACTTAGCAGAATATAAAATAGTGATTTAATGGGTACTTAATGGTCTGAAGCTTTAAATGAACAAATCATAAATTAAAGCTTTCGCAGCCTTTTATGTTTTCCCATTTGGATCCTAAAAAAACAATTTGCATTCATTATGGAGGTCTGATATACAGTACCTTGCCTCCCAATGACGTTCAGCTGCATCACAATATTTGCCCCCACAATATGCTTGACACTGTGGACTTTTCAAGAGCTTTTAGTTTAAAGTCTGGGTCACAATCCTTCCTTGCCAAAGGTGAACAGAATGATTTCATACTTCTCTGGGCAACTTTGAATTTATTGTAACATCCAGATTCTGAGCAATTGCTGACAATAAATCCTTTTTTTTTTTTGTGTCTTCAGTTCAGTTCATAATTTCAAACCCGGCAGAAGGTGTGGATTTTCAAAACATCACATGAAAACTGAGCACAGAACCATGATAAGTAAATGATAAGTTTGCATGGGCCAGTTTCTTTCATCAAAAACAAACCAGAAAAAGTATTAAAACCCCCCAACCTATAGAAACCAAAACAGCAATCTATATAAGTTCTTAAAGACAGCCATACCTATATTCTACAACAAATCGAATTTATCCTCAGACTCTACTCCAATATCTGTCAGCTGGCAGTTTGTGTCCTGGTCCTTCTTGCCAAGGCAGGGAAGTCAACTTAGTCCTCCCCACTGCCCTCAGGCACAGCTAGATGGAAGTGAAGGTCCTTGGGAGGTTACTGAGAGGGTCTTATATACTCACTTTGGAAAGGAAAAAAAAAAAAAAGACAGAAAAAACCAATAAATAAAAACAACAACAAAAAGCAAGGCAGATTTCCCTCCAACTTTCATTCAAGATATTTATAAAATAAACAGTGTCTTGTGAAAGTGTGTAGGTTCCAAACTGCTCAGGAGCTGCTACCAGATTGTGACGTAATGCTTTAAAAGCAAAAAAACCCACAAGTCCACTGGTGTCACCCCAGCAGGTTCACACTGCTGTGTGCAGAGAGGATTAAGAGTGATGCTGCACTGGTATCTTACATAGGGGTGCCTTAAAAAAATCAGGGCATGAGGAAAGAGGGTTTTATTTGGCTGGTTGAGTTTTTTTAACCTGTAATTATACCTGCTTTCGTGACCTTTTTTGCTTCAGAGTATTCTGTGGCCTAAGGGAATTAGAGTTGCCTTGTTGAGGTGCCATTTTTAGACACTGAAAAATATTGCTACTTGAATCATACACATTAGTCAGGCTCCTTTTCTTCTTGAAACACTGCATGTTTTCAATACATCAGTAATTTGGCAATTGGAAAAAAAATGAAAATGACATAACACACACACTCACACATATATATATTTATGTGAGTATTTAAAGATTGATTTTGGGTTAGAAATATTCTTTCTGAAAATAATAAATTATTTCCTTAAGTAAAAATAATTTCTAAAAAGAAATATTCAAAGCTTAAAAAACCCCAAGGTATTTTCTCTCAATATATTTTGAAGTTCTAAAACAGAATTTGTTCTTTTTTTTTTTTCAAAATAAGTAATTCAGTGAATTCTACAAGCAATGGAAAGAATTGTAATACTACTACTACAAAAAATTGTTCTAACAATTTCAATCAATTTCCTGGATTTTTTTTTCACATCTGAATTCTTTCTGAACATCCTGTGTCATTACCTTTTTTTTTTTTTTACTACTACTATCTGCCAACAAGGCATTTTTGGATGGTCTCAGTGGTGTCGCATAAATGGGGACTGTCTGTTCGTTGATCCATAATGCGGTGTGTTTGCATTTTCCCCTCTGTACTGTATCATTAGCGCCTACCTCATTTTTACAGGCACTGTCATCTCTAGGTCATTTCAGTAATTTCTGCATTCTGTGTAGTTTCCTCCCATTAAGGATCTAGGTTTGCAATAATTCTCTCTTGAGCGATTAGTTTTGGAAGTACCATATTGCATTTCCTTTTGTTCTCTCTCTTATGTCCATTTTCAGCTTCTTCCATCTTGCAAGCCTAACAAGACTATATAATGACAATACTAATATCTCAAATGATATCTGAGAGCTTACATCCTCATATTTATTTATTGTGATTGCTACCATCAGTTAATGATTTTCCCCCAAGTATTACAGCCTGTTTTTAAAAAACTTAATTATATTTTTAAAAATCAATACAACCCTTTTCATACCATGTAAATTAATATGTGAACCTTCTGTCACAAAAATTTGTTTATATACAGAAAAGAGATGTGAAATTAAGAAATGGGTGAAAGAATTTTAATGATACTTCTCAATGTATTGTGTCTTTCCAAAATAGATTTCTACTTCATTAATATGTATGATATAGTCAAATCTGCTCTGACTCTTTTATCTGCTTCAGGGTGAATATTCATTTTAATGAAACAAAAGTCACCTTTATAAGTTGACATGAGATGCCCACTCTTTGTCCAGCTGCTTATGGGACTGTCGCTATAGTATGTCCTGTAAATAAACGGGCAAACGAAAAGCATTCTCTACTTTCCAGGAATAAAAAAATAAACACAGTGTCTTCTGTATCCTGTAAATCTACCAAGATTGAAATTTGATTTAAAAAATAAACAAACAAGCAACCCACCCACAAAAAAACCCAACAACCCAACACAACTTGTAAGCCTTTATTAGACCTTCAGAAATCCATCTGTTTACACTCTTTGTATTTCTGTCATCTTTCAGGGACTTTGGGTTGTTAAATGACTTGGTCTATGATACCTGCAAAGAAAGGACTTAGAAATATTGCATGATAATCAAGTGCCCTCAACTTCCTTAATACAAATTCACTATAATACACTAAATAGTCTATTGAATGTTTTAAATAACATGCACTTTTGTTGAATTTATCTATCATAAATACTGGAACAGACTTAATTAGAGATGTGACAGTCTGAACTGTCACCCCAATAACTGAATTATTGGGGTGTTAACACGTACCAGTCCTGTAATATTAGTTTTCCATAGAGGTTAAATCTTAACATACTTTTTATGAGAAAGGCTAACTGCATTTTTTGTGGTTTGCACCTCCATTGCCAGACAGGTTTCCAGATCACATCCATAAGGTGTGCTGCTTTATGCATGTAGCCCTTTCTTCTTCTGGTTATGTAGCCAAGCAAATGTTCTGTTAACTTTAAAAGACACCAAACTGCTTCAGCAACAGCTGCACTTTAACAGTGAGTTTCCTCCAGAGCTGCTGCTGTCTTCATGATTTCCTGCTTCCCATTTCCATCTACCTACTCTGCCATGAATCTCTTCTGTCTTTATCATTCCTCCTTGCCTCCGAGTTTGGGTTATCAGAAGATCCAGGTAATATGAAGACTTGTTTTGAAGCACTATGCCATTTAAAAGGGGTTCAGGTTTTTTTGATGTGTGGGTTTTATGCATGAAAGTATTATCACAGCAAATGATCTTTAGAGCGAGTAGTGTCATGGTGACTAAGAAAAGCCAAAGTCCAGTTAACATGCAAACAGGGGCATTTATTGATTTACAAGAAAATAACTTGAACACTCTCATTTATTCATTTTGCATATTATATACTACCCTGTTTTGAACAGTTTAAAAGGACAATTTTTATCTCTAAAGTTGCTTATGAACTAATAGACAACCCCACTTAAGCAAGTCTTACCTTAACTTTAGACCAGGTTCTTTCCAAAATTAATGTGCATTGCGCTCTGGCGAAATCCAACCTGTCAGACTCGATCTCGTTCCAGCATTGAGTTAGACCATGCCTGGGAAGTCCTCCCTGGTTCCAAAAGGCAGACACAAGGTGCAAAATCCTGGCAAGAAATCCTAGAAATAAAGAAAGCTTTGTGCAAGAAAACTTTTCCAGTTGAATCTTCAATATTACTGTTTAATTGCAAGTTTTCTGCCAAAAGCTCTTTCACACAAATCCATTTGCACTTTCTGCTAGATATTGACCCAAAACAGGAATAAGAAATTTCAAGAAGGTTTCAGACACAAGAACAGTAGAAATGCAATGAAGACTTTCAAAACTGTCCAGGAAAAATTAATATAAACATAAGGAAGAAACATCAAAATCCTCTAATGTAAAATTCTGGCCAAGAGTTGCATAAACCACATTCTGGATTTGCAAGCAGGTATTGAACTGCAAATAACACTGAATGCATTTCAGCTCTTATCTAGCTACATGAAAAGAAAAAAAAATGTTTATACATGTTTTAATCCTTTATTTTCTCAATAGTCTATATTTCTGAGATATACAAGAAAATAATATAGTCCATCAAGATGTTATTTTGATACTTACAGTAACATCAAATCTCTGCTAATCAATGAAAAAAAATTATCATCAACGATGAAAATACTCATTGTTCAATGTATTGAAGACACATCACTGAGAACAGATGATAGCATAGTGGTGCATACATTATACTATTATAGATTTCTACAATACTAGGCAAATTTATGAACAAGATAATTTTACAGGCTATATTTAACATTTACTTCAAGACTTGTACTGTGGAATTTATATATTTCATTAAATGCAAAGCATCAAGAAACTGTATGCACAGACATATCTGAGTATAAATGCATATGTACCTAAACCGTTGTTTTCTATTTTCACATGGTCAATTTTTACATTTTTATATTACCAATGTTTTACACGTACAGCCCAAAAGAGAACCAAGATGATCTCTGCTCCTCAATCCCTTACCTTTTTTATTCTCTAATAGTGACATAAATGCATCTACAGTACCATTCATGAATAATACATTGCTCCTATTGACAGAAGAACACACTTGGGTGGATTTCTTTCCCCTTTCTCTGGGACAAGCAGATGCAAGTTTCACCAACAAAGTAAAACCAATCAACTCACTGACCTAGCTTGGAAAGACCAACTGGAGCTCCGCTCTTTCCCTTGCTTTACAAGGCCACGCTGGTAGCTCTACATCAGCAGCTTTACATTTGTTTAAGAAGACTGATATGAAATTCTTACAATGTTCTGCTTTCAGTTCTGTTTTATACACAATATTATCATTATTATTTTCCAAGGGAAAACATTTGGGCAAACAATAACTGGTTCATAAAAAGTATATGAAAGTCCCCGGTTTTACTAAATATTAGCAAGGATCAATCCATGTATATACAAATGTCAATCATTTAAATTAACAACCACTTAAACCAAAACTGTTTAGAAGCAGACATGACAAAAATATCCAAAATATTCAGTGAGCATTTACAAATTATAACTGCTGAAAAAATGTGATTAGTACAAATATTCTTCACAAACACTGAAAAGTCAATAAAGAAAATTACTCTTCAGAGTTTTGTATGTGTTTCAGTCTTTGAGAGGCTGTTCCTAAGTTTTATTTACTAACTTTTTTAAGATAAAACCACAATCTGACATGATACTGGAAAAAGTTTATAAGGCATCTACAGCTTTTGACTGACAAATTTTTGACACTGATTTTAAGACTAATTTTTAGGTCCTGGTTTTTAATAATTACTAGTCACATAACTTCTGTAAAAGAGGTCGTAGGTTTTTTTGAACTGAGTACATAGAAACTGAAGTATCTTTTAAAAAAGAAAAATTACGTGGTCCATTATAATCCATTATTCAATTAGAGTGTGTTAGTCTGCTTTACTTTCACAACCCACTAAATAAGAGGCATGCATTTTACTTCAGCGCCTACTACATTTCCTCTTACTACTGTGAAATTAACAGAAAGAAAACATAACTTTTATTTCAAAAGTTATTGATTACTATTTAAATATGGAAAAATACAATTATTTAAAAAGCTATATTATCCTGCTCCTTTCTCTCTGTAAGGAGTAACTGAATTCAGAGACAGTGACAAAATAAGTTCAAGTCATTGACAATTAAAATAGACAACTAAGGAAAGACCACTGTGCCCTGCCTCCTTCTGGTGGAACAGATGAATCAAATGAACTCATCTGGAGAAAAGAGGATGGCTTTTTCTGAGTAAGGATAAGCTCAGTTGCAAGGTACTGACCATTTTCTTTAAAATGTACTTAACTTTATATGGTAGCTGTACCGAATGAAGCCGTGATTTTGCCTTTTTTCACATATGTGCACAATTAGGCATTTGAATGTAAAAGTCCCACAAAGTTTTGTTATTGCCACTGTGGCTGTATTGTCAGAACAATTGTTCTATTACAGATAGAAAATTTGCATCTATTACTCTAAAATTTGCATTCAGAGCAAAAGAGAGAATATGCAAAGCAACCAGCAAGAGATACACTAAGCTGGATTTGATTTATTTTGGGAGTTATACAATAAGATCAAGTATTTGGGATCAGACTAAATACCTTCTCCATGAAGCCTGCGCAGTATGCACTTCCATTTGTATCTGCAGCATTATAAAATGGCATGTGACAAGCATTATACTCCATTTTTCATAAATATTACTGATAGCTTCTTTCTTGAATGATTACTTCCCGTGAACCTTGAGTGAATAAAAAGAATGAGACTTGTAGGAAAGCCACCACTGAAATTTTTCATGAGACACAAAACAGATGCTTAGCAGTAAAAAAGTATATTTAATAGAAGTTAGAGGAATATTTCTTTATTCATGAAATGCTGTGAGTCCTTGTACTTGTACCAGAAGCTGCTGAAGCTCTGGAGGTCCATACCACTGGTGATTGTACTCACCAGTTCAGCAAGCACTTTGCTGTTCAGCAACACATGGACCTGCACATTTGACTGTCAGTGGTGAGTTGGGAAAAAGAGCCATGCAATTTTCTTCCATGACTTTAGTAACCTGCTAGAGCTTTCATATATTAAATAGTCTTAGAATCATAGAATCGTCTAGGTTGGAAAGGACCTTTCAGATCATCTAGTCCAACTGTTAACCTAACACTGAGAAAAAATATCCCTAAACCATATCACTAAGCACTACATCTACTATCTTTTAAATACCTCCAGGGATTATTATTCCACCATTTCCCTGGGCAGCCTGTTCCAATGTTTAATAACCCTTTCAGTGTAAAAATTTTTCCTAATATCCAGCCTAAACCTCCCCTGGGGCAAATTCTTGAGGACATTTCCTCTTCTCCTATCGCTTGTTACTTGGGATAAGAGACTGATCCCTGCCTCTCTACAACCTCCTTTCAAGGTAGTTGTAGAGAGCGATAAGGTCTCCCCTCAGCCTCCTTTTGTCCAGACTAAATGACCTCAGCTCCCTCAGCCTCTCCTCATAAGATTTGTGCTCCAGACTCCTCACCAGCTTGGTTGCCCTTCTCTGGGCATGCTCCAGCATCTCAATGTCTTTCCTGTGGTGAGGGGCCCAACATTGGACACAGTACTCAAGGTGGGGTCTCACCAATGCCAAGTGACAGGGGGACAATCACTGCCCTAGTCCTGCTGGCCATACTGTTCCTGATACAGGCTAGGATGCTGTTGGCCTTCCTGGCCACCTGGGCACACTGCTGGTTCATATTCAGCCAGCAGTCAACCAACACTCCCAGGTCCTTTTCTGCCGGGCATCTCTCCAGGCGCTCTTCCCCAGGCCTGTAGTGCTGCATGGGGTTCTTGTGACCCAAGTGCAGGACCTGGCACTTGGCCTCGTTGAACCTTGTACCATTGGCCTTGGCCCATCGATCCAGCCCGTCCAAATCCCTCTGTAGACCCTTTCTACCCTCAAGCAGGTCGACACTCCCACTTAACTCAGTGAGTCATCTGCAAACTTACTGAGTGTGCACTCAATCCCCCCGTCCAGATCATTGATAAAGATACTAAACAGAACTGGCTCAAATACTGAGCCCTGGGGAACAACACTTGTGACCGGCCGCCAACTGGATTTAACTCCATTCACCAACCAGTCTCTGGGCCCAGCCCTCCAGCAAGGTTTTACCCAATGAAGAGTACTCCTGTCCAAGCCACGGGCAGCCAGCTTCTCCAGGAAAATGCTGCGGGAAACCCTATCAAAGGCCTTACTAAAGTCCAGGTAAACAACACTCACAATGTCAATCACAATTACCTACTTTCAAGTCTATTTTTTACCCTATGGATTCCTAAGTTTAATGAGGATCCTCTAATCAGATATCAAAGACTGACTCACAAATCTTCTTGTCCTAGAGGAAAAAAACAATCAAATATCATGTTTTTCTTCTCATTATATTTCACCTTCCATTGAAAATAATTTTGCCATTCCTGTCTTTGAAGATAGTCGCAAAACTCCATGAAAAAAAATTTTTCCAAAGAAGAGTTATTAAATGTAGATTTTTTTTAAATGTTAGATGTCCTTCTACACCCATTCAGGGAATGTTAACATCCTTTTTAAACCTAACAATGAAAAATAACAACTCTCAAATTTCATTACATATTTACCTGTGAACACCACTGCCAACAAATCTTTGTTTAGTAGTAACTTAACTGGTATGTCAATTTTGCAAGTAATCAATGTGTATATCTCAGGACATGGCAGAAAAAACTCAAGTTGTAAATAGGGAAACAATATTTCACAAACATATCCATATTGCTTCTCAAGAAATTATGAGTAAATAGGGCATTATCCACTTTTTTTTTAAGAGAGTTACGAGTTTAAACCAAAAACTTAAGTAAAAAACATAAACATATTTCAGAAAAAGTGGGCTTCTTTTGATCCAACATTAATTTTTGCAACAATTTTGTAAGGTTATTAGATGAGTTTATGCCACTGAATTCCTTTAGGAATTGATTCTAGTCCACCTACAGAAAGTCTACATTATTCTGGCAAAACATATTTAATACATAGTTTTTAGACTTGAGAAATATGTATTTTTAAATTAACTTTACATGATTCAATACCAACCTAAAAAACCCCAAAGCTATAGTTTTTCAAATGTATTTCTACTGTTCCAACCTTTTGCAAATCGGTTGTTTGGTTGCTTTTTCTACTTTGGCTCAAAATATCTGCCAAACTTGGTGAAATAGTGCACAACTCCATCATCAGGATAAAGCTGTTCACTTTGCAGGCCTCAATCCCAAACCATTAACATCAGTGAAAAGTTTTGATTGATTGCAGTGGATGGCTGGACAAGCTGTACCCAGGACTTGTTGAAAATTGCATTTGATGTGCTCTGGCTTTTTCTCTTTAGATAACTTGTGTGATCATAGTCATGGAAAGATTAAGCTTAATTTGTTACTGATTTAGAAGTGGATTTTTTTTTTCAAAGAATTGCCTAAAAAGAGTTCTTTCTGATATCCAAGCAGTTCTAAGAATCAAAACTTTCTGTGTTTTTTTTTTTCTTTTTCAGCTCATCAGATCTCTCTCAAGGCTTCACAGAATGATTCTTACAGAAGCTGGAGAGAATCCAAAGGTCCTGTACTGCTCAGAGATGAAGTTAAAATGAACTAAGGACTGCGTTTATGAACTTTATTGTTCCAAGTTACTAGGAAAAGTTAATGAATTAAAGTTTAGCATTATATACTTCCAATATATACAGATAATCTTGTCATGATCGGTTGACCAACTGACTTTTGAACCTCTATACAGTACCACCTATGAGACAGGTAGGCTTACAGGTGAGGAGCAATGAGGACTAATGAGCAGAGCAGACAGAAGTTTTCCTTCAGTTGGTCTCATTACCAAGTGATGTGGACGCCACCATATTTCCTTGTCACTTCTAAAGCCAAAAAGTTAGCAAGAAGCAACTTACAGAAAGTGAGTTTTAGCTCTCCCAGTGAATAATTTAATTGCATTCATGCTTTAAAAATTAATAGGAAATGTGCAAGGTTATTTTGGATCCTGCTGTTGCCTTCATAAACGTGACACTATTGGTGGTAGACACAGCATATTGTCTTGTGGCGCCAAGGCTTTGCAGGAATGAGCAATTACACCTTCCTGCCTGCTTTGCACCTGTGATAATACCACTTCCAAAGCTATTAAATATGCATTTGTGTCCAGAGTCAGTCCTGCTTGCTTGGATATGATAGATGAGAGCTGAAGTCTTTGATTTTTTTTCCTCCTTGTTTGACAGTGATATCCTATTCAGCTATTTCTCTTGCTTGTACCTCATCATAATGATTGTTTTTCTCAAGCTGAACTCAGTAAGGCTCTATTGGCCGAAAACACTCTCACTGGTGATGCCACTGTATCTACCACCAATAGTGCCATGTTTGTGCAGGCAATGGCAGGATCCAAAGAAACCTTGCACATTTCCCATTAATTTTTAAAGCATGAATGTAATTACATTATATTATGAATTCTTAGCATCCAGATTCTCATAGATATCAAGGGTGGGAGTCACACAGGAAAAGGTAACAGGTTAGTCGACAGGGGACATACCCAGGTGGATTTTCTTGTACTTTTCCATACTTGCATCCAAAACCAAAAGAGTTGATGGTGTAATATTGCTTTCCTTTCTCTTTGTCTGGAAGTTTTAGGAAGGAATAATCACCTTAACTTTGCAAATTTTGGATTTCCAGTCCTAATCTTATCTTCTCTGAATTTCCCCTTCCTGGGCCTAAATTTCTGGGTACGAGTGAAGGAGATGTTCCCTCACTGTTAACCTGCAAAGTACTTTTTCCAAGGCCATACACAGAGAACAGAAACTAAAAGTAGATCCTCATGGGGGCCATGTCCCCTCCTCCCACCTTCACCTCTGGATTTTTGCTGTTGTTTATTTCTGATTTACTCATCCAGGTTTTTTCTCGACTTAAACTGGCTGCTTTACAACTTTGTCGTTTTTCTTATTTACATCTCCCACCCACTAACTGGTATTCCCCGACAAGTCAGAAGACAAATAAGCTGTCTGTTCTGTTGTCTCTTTGCATTTTTTTACCTTTTGTTTCTCTTCTTTTCCTCATATTTTCAGTATTTCAGCAGCCTCTCTAGCTAGATTTGTACTTTTTGTCCACCCCAGACCAGAATATTTTGATTACTTTTTACATGCAAAATAAACAAACGCTACTTGAAGGCAGTATTTCCAGAAGATGACCCTTTTTAAAAATTTATTATGAAGAATTATTTTTTTCCAGAAAATACTTTATCTATCATTATAATACTATTTACTAATTTAGGCCAAACTCATCAATACTTTTGGTTTGGACCAATTTTCAAATGGAAAGGGAAAAACTGGAATGCTATGGCTGCTTCTTATGGTACTGCTCTCTGATCAAAGCACCAGAAATCTGAATCCCAGTTCTTGACCTGTGAGAATTTTTACTTGCCATCTTCCACCTGCCACTGAAGTGTGCCTCTCATTGGATCAGTAGGCACTCTAAGGCATCATATTGGAGCTCTTTCACTTCATTTTCAAGAATTAAATGTCCACTTAAATAACACAGATGAGTAATCTGAAATTCTTAGTTTAAGAGAGACAGCAATAGCAAGTGGTTCCTACAAAGGTTTGGGAAGTTTGTCACTTCATTTCTTGAACTTTTTTTTTCACATCTGAAAACAGAATATTTCAGTTAGACCAAAAATAATAACATTTTACATGACAAAATAATTTTAGTGAATTTTTTGAATAATTTTGTTTTTCTTCAGTCAAAAAGAAAATAACAGTAACCAGAAAAAAAGTATTAAGACTTGTATTTTCCTTCAGTGAAATGGAAAACAATAACAAAAATCACTCTGAGTCACACTTAATTAAAATGCTTTAAGTTTTGAATTTAGTAGCCAAAGAAATAAATCACTTCCGAGCAGCACTAGATAGTTACAAAAGAAATACTATGGTACCCTTAATTCTCCGATGTCAACAGTCCTGATTATTTTCTGTTTGCATATGCTTTAAATTTTAAATACTTTTGTGTTTAAAAACACTTTTGTATTTAATTTTTTTAAAAAATCATAACTGCAAGTTTTGAGAACACACAAATAAACTGAGAATTTCAAATAACGGAACATTTTTGCATACATGTTCATTCCATCTTTTATGTTCTGCCTAAAATAAACACCACTTCTGTTTCCACTAAGGGCAACAACTGCAGGCACGTGTGCCTGCATAGGTGCAGAGATGGAATTTTGTGGTGACAAGGTCTATACAAAACAGATAGAAGGATTTGCCAAAGGTTAAATACTGCTTATCAGGTTCCACCTCTGCTATTGATCTGGAGATTTATGGCTAAAATTGAGTAAATTATGTGACCTTGAACTAGTGCTCCTTGGATTTAAAATATGACCTGATTCAGCCCTATATTATATACTATTTACTTAAGCCTACACTTTGACTTCTAAACACAAGACTGTCCCTGTCTTTTGAGGCAGAAGGAAAAATGGAAACATGACGATTAAAGCTGAAAACTTTCATCACTTTCTATCATCCATTTTGAGATGGGTCCTAGACATTTTGGCCTGAGATTTTTTTAATGCTTTCACAGTTGCATAGAGGTGCCTGTAGACACTTAGATATTTATGGTGCCATTGCAATTCACTTTATATCCACTTGACTGCATATGGTAATACTGTATGACATGGCTGTGTATGAGGGGAGAAAGACCAGAAAACATAGAGTTTGCTTTTAAGAGACTGGCTCGTCCCAAAATCTCAGCCGTAAACACTTAAATGTTGGCAAAGGGCTTCAGAGCAGGACACTAATGGTAGTTCACCTGTTTTGATTGCAAGCAAGGAGACTGATCTCAGTAATGCCATGGGGACTTCCCCAGGCATTGGGAACTGACCTCAAGCCAGGGTTCCTCTCAAGCCTGCCGGCAGCAGTGGCTTCCAGCGGAGCGTGGAACGGGTGCTCAGGTGAGAAGCTCTTGGGCAGCTGCTTGGACCCTTGAGCCATCCTCTCTACCAGCCCGGGGTTCCTCTGAAATGGAAGCAAACGCTATTAAAACTCGTGTGTGTATGGGAAGTGTCTGGCTGAAAAATTAAAAATGTATGATGCTGCATTCTTCAGAAGACTTGAAAATAAAGTGTTGTAATAATGAAATATTAATATTTAAAGTAGAGAACTACAAGCTCAGAACAGAATATATCACGTTACAGTTTAGTCACTAACAATTACTATGCTGCACTTTTGGACTAAATGTGCTAACACACAAAAGAGAAACAGGTAAGGACTTTATTTTTACTTCCCCATATCCAAAATAAAATTAATTTTAATTAAACTTTGATTTGTCTATGACAAAGGCTTATTTTTTAACTGTTACTGTTCAACTTGAGTGCAAAATTTGCTTATCATATGAAACAAATCAAAAATAAAAAGCAAGAGGAGGAATACGGAGAACACTTCAAATGCAGCTCTTTGGAAGATAATAGAACTGTCAGCTACAAACCAGTAGAAAGACAGATGTACTTGAAACGTCTTGTCCAATAAAGATCCCAAATGTCACTCAAAATGATCAGACTATTTATTACAGAATTTGTAATGGAAACATGAAAGAAGGCATGGAACAACACAACAGAGACAGATGGACTGTTTGTTACATATGTCATTTGATATCAATCAGTGACTAGAATTTATTAACACAGTTGCTGTTTTAATGGATTGAAAGAGCTCAAAAACATTCAAAGCACTAGATGGTAGGTGATAATTAAAATGCAAGACACATGGCTTTAAAAAGCATAATAGTCTCCTGATAATATCTAGCATAATTCATTTATTAAAAAAAATAAAAATAGACCTTACTCAATTTTTGAAGGATTGACGTTGTTTCACTACCAATATCCCCACTGGACAATGAACTGAACATTGGCATTATATTGATAATACTTTTTTCTGCTTTTTCTTCACCTAACTCTGCTTGTTCACTTAACTTTTAAGCAAGCTTCTTGGAGGAAGATACCTAATGGAAGCAGGAAAGAAGGACTGCCAGCAGTATGGAAGAGGAGAGCCCTTAGAGAAGAAACACCAAGCTGCTGGAGATATCCAAGCTACCGTGGTTTTTCCCAGGCACTAGCTACCACGTTTTTATCTTTCCATCTGTTTAGCCTACAAGTTATTTATCAAAGCAACTCTAATTCTGTAGCACTGTGTATTATATTTATATATAATGCTTGTTGGAAAAAATCCCCGAACAATATTTATTATACTGAAAAAGACTGGCGACCTTATCTCATTCCCTGCATTGACACAGTCCTTCAACTAATTCAGAGCTGCCACCTCTGGTGAGCACTTCTTTTTGGCATTTCCAAAGAGTTATCTGTAAGCTATTTGTGTAAAAGGACTTTTATAGAAAAAAAAAAATAGGAAAAGCATTAAGAAAAAATAACACAATGACCTCACTGAATACATTTCATTTCTAGCCTATTCTGAAGTATGGAAATCTAAATACGAGTGTCCATTTTTACCATAAATGATTCACAGATGATATATTTTTGTAACTGTTCAAATTACTATGAAAATCCCATTTAGCAATTGAAGCAGAGCCAAAATTTCCCTGAAAAGCTCATATTTTCAGAAAAGCCCAGTGGCAGAAATTCCAATTATTTTAATAGTGAGTCCAAAGATAGTTTGACATCCAAAGGTAATTCCCCTATACTGCTTTGCAATGCCTAGCTCTATTCACTACGTTAGACCCATGTTTTAAGATTCAATTTATTCCTGATTCATATTTATATCAGTCTTCTGTTTTCCCAGGTACAACAGTCATAAATATCATGAATATACTACAATTATGAAATTAATTGCATAAATAACTAACGACACAAATATCAATCACTTTCACTTTGGGGTCACACTAGCATTATCTTAACATTAACCTAAGTATGTTTTTTGACAACACAGAGAGAATATTGTGTGCAAAAAGAGAAAAAGAGACCTTTTTTCACCCGGCTTCTTCCCTCAGTATTGATAGCCTTCTAATGAATCCTTTCAACAATGTTTATATACCAATACTCTTAAAAACTGAAAAGCAGAAAACAAATAATTTCAAACACATATTCCAGTGGGATGCTTGAGAAAGAAAAATTTAAAACCTTTGTAATTTTCCAGGAGAAGGTATTTTTGCTATCATACTGATGCTGTCAGAACATTTAATTTTTGTCATCTACATAAAATCATTTAATCAGCTGACTTGTGTACACAACCAAATCTACCTGACAGACAGGCTAACCTGATGCATATCTTTGAAAAATCTGAGTGTGTGTGAGGAGTTATATACACACATATACATAGAAATCTTCACATAAACTGAGGATCTGACCTTTTTCTTCAAGCCCAGTTGCTTAGCAACTCACGGAAAGTGTTTTTTTTAGAAAATTTTTAGAAAATAAGGCCTAGTTGTTTAAGAACAGAGTTTTAAGGTTTTAAATTGTGGGGTTTTTTAATAGCTGAGACTCAGTAAGGTAAAACTTCAGGAGAAAATCCTACTCCCACTGAAGATAGATAGGATTTCCTGGCTGTTGCCTTTCCTGTTTCTTTTTGTTTTAAAGTCAATATTGATCACGATCTACTGCTGTTTCCCTGCCTCTCCCCAGCTCTTCCCCCGAATGTGCTCACGGCCTTCAATTACGCCTTCTCTGAAAATGATCCTTTCACGAGTAGTTATGAGAAATGACAAATGACGTTCATAATATGCCATGTCACCGGAGCACTAATCAAATTAGACTTACTACCTTTGCAATCACAAGTGGGTCTTCATGTTTTATATCCGAACACAATTTGAGTCAAGTTAGCTTGCCAGAACATTGCTCCTATCCTCATAAAAGTATATGACAGCTATAACAAGCATTTGGGGAGCAGGCAGGTGCAGCGCAATACAGCCATGGGAAGTCTAATGAAAATATACACCAGACTGTTTTCCTCACTAAAAGCTGTATTTCTATTAGCGATTCAGGCAAATATCAATGGCAATCAATTAAGAGTGATTTGGTTAAAATATTCTGCAGGTGTATTAGATTAATTATGATCATGTTAGTTTACCGATGTGCTAATTCTGTGTATTTACTTAGAGAGCATAGTATGGCTTGCCTCTAACATTAGTGTCTGGGTTTTATTTCCTACTGCGTGGAAAGACAAAATGCTACAAAAATTTGTTTTTCCTAATGAAAAAGGCTTGTGCTCTAGTGCTTACAAATTGCGATTCAAAAACCAGGAATGAAAGTAGTGTGAGATATACATCATTTACTGCTTGATTAAAACACTTAAATAAGTCCTGAAGCACTAAGAATAATAAGTAGGTTCTCAGTGCATGATTTCTGATCCAATTATTTTTTAAGAACTCCTAGAAAAATAACTAAGCATTATCACCTTTGCCCCAAAATCATTGCAGTAACACAGCAAATAAATAATTCAGGCAAATAGTATTAGGAATTAAATTATAACTATCCCATGAGACTCTACTATCATGCATCACTTAATAAACAAATATAAAAAAATAAATTTCACAACTGTCTCACCAGGTAGACATTTTGCAATACAGTGTTACGTGTAGGGATAAATGTACTAATATAGGACTAAAATATTTGAAACTCTTTGAACAGAGAATGTATTATAGCTTTTAATTGACATTTGCACTGTGCCATCTGAAAGAACATTTTATAAATTTCAGTGTTTTTGTAAACATTAAAAAATTTTAGCCTCAGTCTGTTAGATTTCATTTCCCATTGCATTTCACCTTTATGGTTACTGTTTTAGAGTAGTGCCAAGTTGGATCTGACACAAAGAACTCTAGCAGATTCCTCACTTCCATATTTTGGTTAATTTAGCTATCTTCAGCTCAAGAAAATGCTTTGGTTTAAATGATGTGACATTATTCTATCCTGCATATAGAATGCCGCATCACGGTTTTGCTACAAATTTTCACCAAAGAGAATGGAGAAAAAGAAGAAAAGGCAAATATTCTGAGCAAAATTAATATTCTCAGAATCATACAAGTTTTAATAATTTGGATCCACTGAAATATAGAAGAGTTAAGGAAAATCAATTTCATCCATAGCCAAGGGGATAGAGTAGAGGCCATACCAGTGAAAAGGCTCACAATCTGAAGTTAAACCTGAGCTGGGGAAGTGTCAGGGATTTCTTCGAGATTTCTTCTTTCACTTGCCTTTTGCACAGAACAGTAATCTGAAGAGAGAAGGCAGACTTAGAAAAAGTCAGCTACGTCAGTTGGGTCCGGAAGATACTCAGTTGTAACTAGACCCTGTCTTGCAGCTGGTTTAGTCACACAGATATAACAAGACAAGGAAACAGGCCCTTGGAGCCAAAATAGCACGTATGCTTTTATTAGAGGGCAAAACCCAATAAAACTTCATGTGAAAAATCCCATAAAACAATGCTATCACCATACCACCTTGCTTTGTAATGAATATCTTACTCAACTCCTAATTTTACAGGTAAATTGAAATTAATCCTCACTGCAAAAAAAAAATTCACTATCTTTTCTCTTTACAAACTTGCTCTTTTTTTGCTTCTTCACAAACAATAAATATGTGGTACTAGACAAGACAAGAGATCAAAAACTGGGCCCACTGTATTCCTCCAATCTCACCTGAAAAAGTTACAAGACGTGGATACAGAATGGCTGAACAAATTTCAATGTTGGGGAAAAAAAAACCGTTACCTGTTCTTTGTACTGTTATTACTAAAATTTACTGCTCTGTAACAATTTAAGTATGAAAGGATCAGATCAGAGCAAGGACATCAGACTTTAGAAATGCAGAGTAATCTTCAATAGAATTAAAATCCGTAATTAAATAAAGTCACTCAGTGATCTACACTCTGCTCCTCAGTGATCTTTTGGAAATGTGCCAAGTTATGGTTCAGTTTTTCCATTTAGAAACTGTTATACACTTCCTTAGCTTACACATTTAAAAAATAGATGCAACGACCTGCAGTTTCAAAACCCCAGTTGGTTTCAAAATCTTGCTAGAAACTCGTGTGATGGCCCACAAAGACTTCATCTGAAGCACTGAGTACCAGAAATTCAGCTTATGACATTCTTCAGCAGGTCATTGAGGTCATCATTTAGGCATCAGTTTTTTCACACCTTATACTCATGTCTCAGCATTATTTCCTGTTTCACCATTACAATATGTAAACTTTTAGAATCCAATCCCACAAAAAGGCTTCCTTTACTTCTAAATACAACAGGATTAAGAGACCTACCAGAGAAGGAAATAAAATCTCTAAGTGATTCTTCCAACTTTTGGCAATCCCAAACACCCAGAATTAGCAGGTGGACCTCCAGAAATCATATTCAGGGAATGCAAAATCATTTCTGTCTCTCAGAATCATTCCTGGCCCTTCCAAGCCTTTTTCTGAATTCACAAGGACTAGAGTTTCCCATTAAAATATCGAGAAAAATCATGATGTCTGTCACATCCACCCTTTACAAATGCTTAGCTTTTTTATTATTATTGTGAGAAAAGGTTGCATCTCTCCCTATTTCAGGCATAGATCAACTGAGAGGCAACAGGAGCAACAACTGGCCTGCCAGGTAACAACTGATGTAGGCTAGTGCCTGCTCTGCACCGAGCACTTCCACATTGCGTGTGATTTTGAGACAGGCATCGCTATATCAGATCATACATCACTAATGAATTATCCAGTAAGATATAAAACAAACCTAATATAAATACATTTTCTAACCATTTCACATCCTTGCTCAAAAAACCCTGAAATGAAGTATTTGCAAATGAAATAATTACAAATGAAATGAAATATTTGCAAATTGCCAATACATTTTCCCATTTCTCACTTTAAGTAGGTGAATCTTTACAGATGATAATTTTCTCACTTTAAACCATGATTTCCTGGAAAAGAAGGCCTATGTCAAACAGATACAGCCTACATGGATACTTTAAATCCATTTAACTCTGATGAAGTTAAACTACTGAAATTTTGAACATCAAACCGCCTGAATAGATACTGTTCCCATTCTTTCTTTCAGCTACTTTGTAGAAACAGTGAAGTGAACTGACAACACTTACAGATGACCCAAATTTTTTCAGGTAGCTCAAGAATGCAAAAGATTTTGAATAAATCCATAGTGATTTAACAAGGCAGAAAACATGGGCATATGAACAATCAAAGAATATGAGCATTGCATATGAGCCACTGCATATGAGCAATCAATAAGAAATTACTGAAGTTAACCCTCTTAATTTAGAAGCAAATAAAAATATCAACTCAGAAAAAAATGAAGACTATAAAGCCTAACATTATTTTATAGATAACGAAGATTAGCCACTCTGCTGAGAAAGAAACAACTGTCCCTAGAAATTGTTTCATAAACCAATGCATCTACCATTTAGTTATTTTAGTCCTCAAATTCCAATTATTTATGTCGACTTTTAACAGTCAACTCTGAACTTGTGCTGGCTGATTATAAACAATCTCTAATATCTGATTCCAGACAAGGATTACTTCTATCATTATGGCAGTTTTTTGAATACCAGTTCATGTCTAGAGGTTTTTTTAGTTTGTTTGGGTTTTTTTTTTACATCAAAACTAGAATCAAATTAATGGCTGTTTTAATTTACTCATTCTGTTCCCTGGATCCATTTTGTTATTAAAGATGTCAACTACTATTTCAACAGTTGTCAGATAAATGGCAACCTCTTGGGAAAATATATGCAAATCTCTATATATTTGAGGTTCACAAAGCACCAGCAAGATGAAAAGTTGTAAAGAGGCTTCACAGTTCCCACCCTTCTGGTGTTTCACCAAATATGACATTAAAGTTAAAAATTAACGTCAGTCAAAAGTATCTATTTTTTGCAAAAACAAAAGGGTTTCATGTGATTACTTTCATAATAATTAAAGTTGCAGTTGATGTTTCCCAAAAAGCAGGGCTCCACATGACGGTGGCTAAAAAAGACTGCCACCTTTTCAATTCTTTCAGGTAGAAAGGGCTTCATCACATCTTCTAACATCTGATTTCCAGTGCCATGTGCTCCATGTTCTGCATGCTAAACACAGCAATATATATCATCTTAGCTGATCTGCTCTTAGAGAGCAACAGAGATCCCCTGGGTCTGCACACCTTTCCTTTCTTCCCCCTTGTTGGAGGGATGCAAGTTGATATGAGCTGGGCTTGAAAACACCCAAACTAGGCTTAAAAGATTGTCCCTGAATACAGCAGGACAAGCTGTCCCAAAACAGTTCCATGCTCCTACACCAGGCCGTAGGGCCTGAAAGTTTTCAAAGAATTTGCTTTCTTTTGGTTTTTTATTGATGGAAATCAGTAAGCACTGGCAAAAAGCTGCAGCAGCATGGCTGGTGTGCAGACACTGGTACGTAAGTGATTTCTATAAGCAGACAACCTACATAGTAGGTGTGAGTACATTACAGAAAGCAGCATCTATATCATCTTCCACACTTAGATAACTTCCAGCTTATTTAAATAGCATGGCTAAAAATTTACCATCCTGTTGAAGATCAAATGCTGGTGATGAGAATGAACAAGTGAGGAGCAAAAGCTGAAGATTGCCTTGTACATCCCCTATGCCCAAGTCATTCTGCTGACAAACTGACTGAGGGTAAAGAGACTGCAGTTGCTTTGCTCACTCTGTCCCCAGTAAAGGCACAGGCATGTATGAAAGGGAGCAATTTTTCATGCTGTCAGAAGAACTGAAGTGGAACTGCTCTTCAAAAGCCAACAACTAAACAAAGGCTCACAAGCTGTAATTATTTTTCTGATGTATTAAATCTGTTTCTTAGTCTTTGTTTAAATTTCGTGTGTGTCAGTAATGAACTTCATAATCGATTACTGGCCGGAAACCTCCATTTTGGCTTGCACTGCTATTTTCTGAACCTGAACTCTTCCTACAGCCACTTACGTTCATGGAAGAGTTTCGGTTGCTTTTGGAGCGCCCTTGTGGTCTGGTGCCAGGAGCTCTGGAGCCTGAGACAGACTCTCAGCAGATCCTCCCTCAAGTTCCAGCCTTGTTGTGTGCCACTAAAACCACCTACTTGACAAGGCATCCTTGCTATGGCACACACCACATGTCCCCAGTAGATCCTTTGTATTTCCAAGATAACTTCAGAGATGAGACTGGCTAGTTAAAGTCATTGAGAAATTTCAACATTGGACAGATTGATTAAAAAAAATAAGATTGATAAATTTATTCTGCGTAATACTGAACATTTTTCCTAAGGTTTGTGAGGTTCTAGGCATCTAGGGTAGGCATCTAGCCCCAACTTCCACATTTTGCCATTGATCTTAGCATCCATTGTGCTCAAGTCAGCATTTGACCGCCTCTGGGACACTTCCTATCTTAAAGCAATACAGTGTGCTAGCAAAGAAGTCCAATCTCATGCTTTAAAGATCGTGAACCAAGAGGTAACTGACTACCAAGATGAAAAAACAGTCTGCTAGGCTTCCCGGTCTTGCAACCTTTTCATAACATCATAAACTAAGAACAAATGCTGTGTGGATCTGCTAAGGTGAGAGAGAGATACTTAGAAATAGTCTGGGAGTTGTTTCTGGATGAAATTTCCAAAAAGGCTTATTTTTTTTTTATTCTGCTTTCCAAAAGCAGAATAAATGGGCTGTTGCAATAACTTCTGGTAGCATTGCCAATCTTTTTGGTAACTTAAGCAAACTGGGAAATAGTGAAGTACTTTGTCATTACTCTCCTCTTTTGCAGCAGGTGAAGCCTACTTGAGTTCGCTGCCAGTACCGTTCTAGCTGCACCTGTGCTGAGGGGAAAGGAACTGCATCGCAGCAGGTCAGCAGAGCTGAGACTGTGACGAGAGACTTTTCTGCCCCACACACCGTGTTTGAACACTAGAAGTAAATCTGGGCATACCTTGAGGATTGCTGTGTCTCTACGCAGGGATTTCCTTTCATGGGAAAGAAGAACAGCTGGAAGTATTAAAGACAAGGGAGAATATATAAAGTCTTCACCAGCAACCTGGGCTGAAGAATGAAAGAGCTGTATAATTCAGCAGATGTGATATTTCCTCCAGGCAAAGTCAGCAGTTCCTTGGAGAGCAGGTGTAGGCAGCTTTCTTTCCCTAGAGTCACCAAAGCAATGAAAGAACATCAATATACCAAAGAAAGAACAGCTGAGTTACAGTGCCTGCTTTAATTCTCTTTCCTAGGTTGAATGACCATATTTTTGCCTAAAAGCATTAGCATTATGACACTGAATATCCCAGGTTTGTGTTTTGTTTTTTTTTACACCCCCCCCCCCCCCCCTTTTTTTTTTTCTGTTTTCTTTTTTCCTTTTTAAAAGCCAAGAAAATGTCCCCTGGAAGATTTAACAAGAAATTTCAATATTGTTAACATCTAAATTTGTAGCTGAAAAAACTACCGGAATCTGGTAATAAAAAAATGGCATGTGTTATGTATTTCCTTCCTACTTTTTTTTGGCTAGTGTGCACTAACGACTCCATTGAAATGAGTAGAACGCCCGGTAGCTGACAGGATCAGAATGAGATTTGAGATATGGTGTATAGTACTATGTGTTCACTATGGTGAATTACTGAAATTTTCTTATTCACTTTTTTTATTTTCCTCAGAAAATATCTATGACTAAAAAAAATAATTAAAAAAAAAGATTTTAAAGTCTTCTACTGAGATGTCAAGAATACAACCTTTATTTTCAGTACAGCTATATCAGTCATTCAGATGATGTGATAACAGTCTTATTAGATACATGTGCTTACCAAAAAGCAAATCAGTGATATGACATATAGCAAATAGCTAACGTGAAAGTACGTTGAACAATTTTTAAATTTTCAATAAAGTACTTTCCCAAGTTTAATGCTCATTCTAAAAAGAAATCTAAGTTTGTTTATTTTTTAATTTACCTTGAAGTCTGCACACAGATCAATTGTTCATAGAACAATTTCCTTTAAAAGGCTATTCTGCCCAGATCCCAGCAACAGCAGATTTATGTCAAAGGCTGCCAAGAGATGATGTCATTGAAGGAACAAACTTATATTTATTAGAAAATGAAACAATCTTGCAAGCATCTTTACATTTAATCACAGAAGTCCTATTCTCCTGCCTGTGTTCCAAACACCCATGAGGATTAAGAGCATTGTAAGAAGAAACACTTTGCCCAAACAAATTATTCTGTTAAAAACATAGAAGAGAAAGAACACCAGATGTTCAAAAAGAATTGGATATAGATTTAAGAATCAAAAAAGGATGATGAATATGGACCATGAAATAAAGCATTAAGCAATGTGATGAGCATCTGTTGAGTAATAAATCTAGTCTTTGTGCGGTTCTTTTTTCAAAGTGAATTTAATGGGAAAGTTTACCAGTTTGATGAAAATGTAAAGTCAGAGAAAATATTGGTCATTTTAAAAATGGTATTTCACCTGTTAATACAAATAATCACATACCAATAAGAAAAATATATTTATTGATGAAATAGAAGTCTTCCACTTTTACCAACTGATAAATAAATTGCCACTTTATACGTAATCCAGAGAGGGAGCCATAATTGACTCACCTCATGAAAAACCTAGAAAAGCTAAGGCTAACCTTTATGCTTTAGTATCAATATGTGCGTGGAAAGAACTGCTATAGTTTACATGAAGCCCTTTTCCATATTCTCTAAGTTTTTAAGAACATTTGAAATGATGAAATCAGGTTTGGTTTCTGAGTGAAGATAAGTACTGGTTTAGAGACTGAGTAAGAAAGGTGCCCTGCAATCTCCACACTAAGAGTGAAAAGGAAAAAGAAGAGGAGACCTTTTCTTCCATGCTGTAAAGTTACTGTTGTAAACTTCTTCCAAAGATGAAACAGCTGGGCTGAAGAGCACAAATTTGGCATGAAAGGGTTTCTCGCTGAGAGCTAATTACCTTTGAACTGTATTATGAACTTTTTATTGGCTTATGGAGAGACAGAACCCTTGAAAAACTCTATGCCACATGTGCACTGTGTGTTTTTGTCACAGGTTTCTCCACCGAACATGTAACATGTACAGCTAAGTAAGGGTGTACTTGCATCACTTCAGGGACCTTGGCTCAGGCCCTGAAAACTTTGTGAATGACAAATGTCACCTCCTCAGCATTTTAGAAGACATTTATTTCAGCATAAGGCAAATGAGGTTTGGATACGGAAGAATTAAAATCTGATCATCTCATCTTGGAAAGACAGCAAACTCTGGGCTTCTTCCTCTATTCACCACATAACTTCTCATAAAGAAAGCAGAACCATATGGCACATGCTACTTTAACTGTGTTGCATATTAAATAGGGAATAGTTAATACTTCCCTTTTGTTCCTTTTCTTTTATTTGTTTTTTTTTGTTTGTTTTGGTTATAAAAGTTAGAGTCAAAGTAGTGTGGGAAGCTATACTTTTCAAGTAACTTGCAAACAATTTTCAAAGAAATAATGAGTTAATTTTATCCAAAGTGCCTTCTTTTAGTATAATGACAGCCAAGATTTGCCCTGGCAGTCTTTGCTGTGTGATAGCATGACTTCAACAGGGGTGATGGAAAATGCCCTGATCAACCTGCCGGATCAGACAGCTGGACTCCACACATACCATTTCAGAGTAAGGGAATTCAACTTGAGTCCAAGATATGAAACTCCCGTGTGAAAAGCAACACAACTGCTCTTTAATATTCATATCAAAGAAAAAGTAACCACAAATGCCTTTTGAAATAACACTTATTTTTTTGGTGTGTGTTTTATCAGTGCCCTGGCTTCTGGTTTGAAGTGGGAGCTTATTTGCCTAATTGTTATGGCCAGCTCTGGGTATGTATGGAATTTCAGGTGAATACCAGAATCCCTGCTTTTGTACCTGGCTTCAAGTGTTGGTGCTTTATTCCATCCCTATCTGCCTAAATGTATATGAGTTCTGTTCTAAAAGCAAAATCACAGTTTATATTTCCATACTGATACTTTAGGATAGCTTTTATCTGAAAATGGCTATACTCTGAACTGAATCTAAAAGCAACAATGCATGAGAAGTGTAAGTATTCGGTTCCTCTCTTAGTACTCAAAGTCATTTCTCAAGTTTTACTAAACCTTTTGTCTGAGCAAACTCTTCCATCCTTACCTTTTATTTTAATGACTGATTGGAATTTCTAACTTAATTGTACCACTGTATGTTGCTACTAGTCTTTTACTTTCTCCCCTTAGGACGTTCAATTCATTATTTATTTAAATTCCCACTTTCTTATTAATTTTTATCTATGCTCTGCAGCTTCCTAGACCAGTTTGTTCATTTCTTACTGAACTGTAGGTCACCAGCTGTTACATTGCTTGCAACAGTTGCACTAGATTTGGAAAATAATTTTTTAGGGAAATATCCACATCATGTAAATATCTCAGTGCCTTGACATAAAAACCGTAATCTCTGTAAATACAGAATTAAGCTGCAGTATTGTTCTAGGTCAGGCCTCACATATTTTGTATTAATCAGCAACACAGAAACACATGTATCTGCTACAATCATGGCATAACAGTTATTATTTTCCATTGTACCAAAGTGGAAGATTCAGCATGCTCTGTGCAGTGTACAGCAGGACAGGCAAACAATTTTCTGCTGCCACTGGCAAGCGTTAAACTGTTCCTCTTTATGAGTGCTAGAGTGCTGATAACCAAAAGTGCTGATTATCAGGATTTTATCTTTTCTGAGCACAATACAGGAGTACCTGTTAAGAGCAGTAGCATCTTTGCAGAGCCAACTCCGTAAGGCAATGGCTTTCAGGTCTTTGTGAGACTGTACCCAAGTGGAAGAGAAAGTGTCTCATTCAATGAAATAATTTAAAAAATTATCTATTGCATCTTACCTTTTAGGACGTTGTATCATGAGGCTTGAAGGAAATGTTCATTGTAGCTGAAATATTTAATTGAGGGATGAAAACCACATTTTGGTAGAAACATTCTCTGAAACAAAAACTTACAAGAATACAGTATTTTGAAAACAGGGATATGGTTGTTTTTTCAGTCTTAGATTAACTCCAAAGACCAAATTTGCCAGACTCCATTTCTCTTCTCTACCAGCTATCCTCTTTTTTCATATTCTTTATCTACTTAAGCCATGGTAATGAGACCAGAAGTATATTTCTAGAAGATGCAATATTTAAACTTACATCCTCCTAGAAATATTTTAGCACAGTTACACGTCTGCTGGCACAAATGATTAACTTTCCAAGCTTCAGAGCATTCCCACAGGTGAACAGGGTACTGCAAAAAATGATACTGCCTCCTTTAAAAATCAATTCTATTTAAATGAAGCACATCAACATACATTTTAATCTAAAAATATTCCATTACTCTATATGCAGCCACGACATCATATAGCCTTTCTGGGGGAAAAAAATTAAGTAAATAAATCCATAAGAAAACAAAAAATCGTATAAGATTTTGCTACAACAGTGAAGAGGTCATGTACCAAGAACTCTTTGCTTGAACTTGAAGCAGTTATCTCCAGAGGTTTAGGAAAAGTTGTTTAGCACTCTATCTGTCATACTACACCATTGATATTTCCTCCCTTTATGCTTACTACAATGTTACCAAGTGAGTGATTGCAAACTGTTTTGAAGCAATTTGCTGTGCCACTGGGCTTCCCCAGCTCCGTGAGCAGGGAGCTCTGAAGGGAAGCGGAAGGGTTCTGCAAAACAGGGGGTCTCTTCCAGCACTCCTCCTAGACTGTGATGTCTCCACTTTGACACTGCCAGGCCTGAGGTGGTTGTATCCAGGCTAATGCTGTTTAAATAATTTGCTCACTGTGCTAATTCATTGTGCACGAAGAGATAAAGGTTGGTTCATTTGGGTCTTAAAGAGAAAGGCTTCTTACATGATTTTTAAAGTGAAATTAGATTCTGTTCACATAGAGACCTAAAAAATGTATATTTATGTATTCTAGCATAATTATGCAATTTAAAATGTCAGGTGCTGTAGATGTTAATTCTCAAATCATACACACAGGCACACAGTAGAGTTCTCCAAGTGCACCTCAGGGCAGGCATGGTCCACATTCATTAATCCTTTTCTCCCTTAAACAAGAGTTTCACCATAGTTTCTGTTGTTAAAATTTTGTATGAATCAAATGAAGGAAAGTGAGAGTCTTTGTTTACAAGAACAGAGGAACAGAGACAACTATTGGCAAATTTTAGAGCTGGAGCCCTGAATGCACATCTATAGTATTCATGAATAAACAGAAGAATAATTTTATTTAATATTAATATTCATAACACCGGAGCTAAACAACATCATATCCTTCCTACTGACTACTGCCTTCATCTAGAAGATTAATTAAATTAGGTTCTATAAAGGCAGTGATTTCTCTTCAGAAGTCATTTGGAAAGGAATGGCCTCTTTATCCAAATGTTATCTTTCAGCAATAAATTCAGTAGCGTTACTGCAGGCAACACTACTCATATTAAATTAATGGATTTGAGAGACTGATACTTCTTAACGAGTTTAATACACAGGGAAATTATTTAAGTCAAGATTTTTGTTTAATATTAAAATATGCTGATTGCTGTTGGAAAATGAAGATGGTAAAGTTCTTGAACCAGAAAAAAATTATAGATTCCCTACACTATGTTCCACAATAAGAAAAAAAGGCTGATAAGGAATGTTTAATAGAAAAATATTAACTTATTAAATGAGATACTCCATGATGTTTTGAGCAAGTTCCTGGACAAGAGTCAAATGCCCTCAGGCTGATGGACGAATTGAACCCAAGTTTTGTATTTCTTAAACAAGCATAAATATCAGTACTGGCCTTACAGATAACAGTGCAGTGGCACTACCACATTATTTCAGTTTGGTAAGCAAAAACTGCTTATGTGATTTAAAGAATGAGGATTTCAAACCTTGCAGCAAATATTTTTTAACTTTTTTTTTCCACTTCATTTGTGTTTCTATCAAATGCTTGTTCTCAAATTAACCTTCTCCATAAAGGTTTTCTTAAATTTAAGTGTAACTTTTCACATTCACACTCCAAATGCCGATCCAATTCTTTCTACCATCCTCTTCTTCCTCTCCTCCAGCAGTTACTTGTTCATCCCTACTCAGGATAGGGCAACTGTCAGGGTCCAGGAACCAATTTGCAGATAAGCCAATGCCCAAATTACTAGGTAATTTGGTAACTTCACAAAAACTTCATTTCCTCCTTACTCAAATTTAAAAACTTTTAAAGCCTTCAAAAATGTTCACTACCTGGGAAAACCATTTCTTGTCCTTTTTTGATATAAGTGCAGGGATGAAACATTCATAGATTCATAGATTGGTCCAGGCCGGAAGGGACCTCCAAAGGTCATCTAGTCCGACCTCCCCGCAGTCAGCAGGGACACCCCCAACTAGACCAGGTTGCCCAGGGCCTCGTCGAGCTTCACCTTGAATATCTCAAGGGAAGAGGCCTCAACCACCTCCCTGGGCAACCTGTTCCAGTGTTCCACCACCCTCATGGTAAAGAATTTTTTCCTAATATCCAATCTAAATCTCCCCTTCTCCAACTTAAAACCATTGCCCCTTGTCCTGTCACTGCAGGCCTTTGTAAACCGACCCTCCCCAGCCTTCCTGTAGGCCCCCCTCAGGTACTGGAAGGCTGCTATGAGATCTCCTCGGAGCCTCCTTTTCTCCAAGCTGAACAACCCCAGCTCCTTCAGTCTGTCCTCATAGGAGAGGTGCTCCAGCCCCCTGATCATTTTGGTGGCCCTCCTCTGGACCCGCTCCATCAGGTCCATGTCCTTTCTATATTGAGGGCTCCAGACCTGCACACAGTACTCCAGGTGAGGTCTCACCAGAGCAGAGTAAAGTGGCAGAATCACCTCTCTGGATCTGCTGGCAACACTTCTTTTGATGCAGCCCAGGATGTGATTCGCCTTCTGGGCTGCGAGAGCACATTGCCTGCTCATGTCCAGCTTCTCGTCCATCAGCACCCCCAAGTCCCTTTCCTCAGGGCTGCTTTCTAATATCTCATCCCCCAGTCTGTAATATACAGATTATATCTCATCATTATATCTAATATCTCATCCCCCATCATCCCCCATACCTTCCTCTGAAGGTAAGGATTACCTTAGGAGAATAACATCTCTGGGACCTAGACCCTTCAGTAATAACAGAAAGGTAATTCGGTCCTTCTAATACTGATGAAATCTTCCAGTAAAGAGAGGTAATAGTTTATGTATAGCTCGACTGACAAACTTAAATGCCTCCAAAATGTTATTGTTTTTATGTCATCTTGAGCTCATACAGCTCCAGTAGTTATTCCGTCTGCCTGCAAAGATCAAAGTTGATCTGTCTGCATCTTAATGTAGCATTTTAGGTTGTTAGGCTTTATCATCTTTAATCTTTGTATTAGTACACATGGAAAGACAACCTATAACATGTTCCATTTCAAGATTAAATAATTTCCAAAGTCTTTAAGTAACCCAGATGCACATGTCTAAATCTAGTAATTGCTTCTGGCTTACAATTCTACTCCAGTACACACCCAGGCAACATGTAATGTTCTTTTCTAATATCATAACTCTATCAGAGAGTGAATCTAGGTCAGCAGGAGAATGGCAGAATATGAAGGCTCTTACAGTGTGATTTTTTTCTTTTTACCTACTTGAGTTATCCCTCTTGTTTAAACTGCCAGGGAGGAGCACCTACAAAGCATATCTGGCTCTTCTGCTATGAAAGCACATTGTCCAACAGGGGCGCGCTTATTTTTGCTCTCCTTTTTACCTTGCCATTTTAGCAAGCAAAACTCTCAAGGAATGTATTTTCCTCTTACCAGATGTGGCCAGAAGGTAAAATAAAGCCTTGAACTCAGTTTTGCATCTCTAGGTCATATTGGAATTAGCCGCTATCTCCTACTTCACATGGGCTTGCAGTGGTTTTAAAGATCCCTAAACAAGCCAACTCGTCTAACATTTACTTCATACATCCAAATGAAAAGAAGATGACCAGGGTATCATGGTTGAATTCATGCTTCTTAAGAATAAAACTTTGAAACTATGAGCTTCATCTCACTAAAGCAAATCCTGATTTATACTGACCACTGAGCACTTCATATTATCTCTTTTTTTAAATTTTTTTTTTTAATAATACAAAACAGATTTCTGAGTTAGGTCCAGCACCCCAGTGCTGGAGCTTACTGACTATATTAAATGGTTGGTTTTCTAGAATTTTCCTAATCTCCTCTGGAATTCTTATGAAGTAGTCATGATGTGCAATGATACAAAAATAAATGAAAAATAGTGCCATAAATTTACAGATGTATCAGTAATTACTTTTATTTTAATAGCAGCTTCAAGTATTTATCATTCTCCCCAGCAGTACTGATTTTTCAGCACAGTGTATGAAGCAACCTTTCTTAATGCTTTTCTAATCACACTGGTATCAAAGATTACAATATGAAACTACTTTGTTTGACGCATTACATATTCATTTCAGTTGGTGGGGAAAGAGATGGAGAGCTAAAGCTAAAATCCTACTTAATTCTTGGAAACACCAGCATTTTTATTCATTTCGGTGACATTATGATGTGCCATTTGTAGTTGAAATGCATTTCATAAATTATTTTCTCAAATTAATATCTCTATGTTTGCAAAACAGTGTGTTGGAAATACACATTGGTTGTATTTTATTTTCTAATGTATTGTAACTTACGCTAACCTAATTAAAAAGAAAGCTTTAAGTATCTAACCATGAAGATATTGGATACATTTATAAACTTTCAAAATCTGACTGTGCAGAGTAAAGATATTCTACTTTTGCTTAGTATTCTGCCATTCCCCTGATGTGAGTTTAATGCTCAAACTTTTTGTGAAATGAATTCTAGGCTTAAGTATTCCTTTCAAGTCAAATTGACACAGCTAAGTTTATTGATATAAATATATCATATTTTTCCTGTGAGAATTTATCTCAGATTAATGTGATGTTCTATTATGGATAATTAAAGTGGGTCTAAAATATCATTTATATTAAGGGAAAAGTTAATTTACTGTGAATTTTTAACTAAGGGTTGTATTCAATATTACTTATATAAATATGCTAATGGACTGAAAACTAATTTCTGTTTAAAAAAACACAACATATCTTCATCTTATTAGAATTCAAAGTCTAATTAAAAAACTACAAACCCCAGACAATAAGCCAAGATACAAGGCTCATTGTGGAACTATGAAATTTGACAGCTGGGATGTTTTGATGTGCTAGCTTTTTAACATTGCTTTTATTTTTTAATTTTTTTTTTTTCAGATGCAAGTCATATTTCCATTTCATAGTTTCAGTTATTTCTTAGTTTTAACAAAATCTTACTAGCACTTTGAAGTAATCCAAAAATAAAGATTCTAGGTTTCAAAAAAACCCCAACACATTTCCAAACTATACCTTTCAAAAAATACTTTTGGCATACTCCATACTAACATTATACATTTCTGCAAAAACATTTTACTTAAGTATTATCTACTTGTCACAGTCTTTATTAGCAATACTCTTGATATGTGTCAGAGGGAAAAACTGCTCAGTTCATATAGTTTAAACCAAATCAGGATTGAAGCAGTTTATTGATTTACTAATGACTTGTAATCAAGCTACATTCAGGATCAATATCAGTCATACTATATACATAGAATCATAGAATCGTTTTGGTTGGAAGGGACCTTTAAGATCACCAAGTCCAACTGTTAACCCAGCACTGCCAAGATAGCACTAAACCATGTCCCTCAGCACCACATCTACACATTTTTAAATACACACCCCAACACTAGACACTTGTGAAATGTTAATGGACCCATATGTTCCTAAACACCTTCTACAGCTAGTCCCAAGAGGAGGTAGCTCCACCTGCAGGCTTGTGGAATGGACCCATGATGTCCCACAGTCCCACCCCGGGTGTGGGTCCTAACCCACTGCACCCTATGCTGGCTTGTGGTGTCCCATGGGGGGATGCCCTGCCTGGCTCCTGCTGAGGTCATGGTATGGGTGGGATGATGACTCATGGTGTTGAGCCAGATTTTGACCACTGCCATTTCCATTCCAAGGAAATTTTCCTGCTTTTTTCAGGCTTAAAATTGACCTGACATGTAGAATGGCAAATATCAAAATGAATGGATATATCTGAGCCAGAGCAAAATGAACGTCTTGTTGATAGTGAATGCCACAGATTTAATTTAAATATCTCAGCAGAAAGACACACTTCCAAAGTACTGTGCCAACAGAGGTGCTGAATCACATTCCTTCCTAGTGATGCAGGCCTCCAGGAAAAAATATTCTGTTGTACTTAAGTTTTCTGTGTATGTCTATCCTATACAAGACTTTTATAGTTTTCTGTACAAAAAAAATTTACAATGATTCAGCTACAGCATCACTATAATGCAAAAGAAACACATGCATAGAGGGAGAAAAAAGAAAGGGTGGCAGTGACCAGAAAATCTGTCAAGAGTGACAGAGGGAATAAAAAACAACCCACAACTTAAACCAGAGGCCCTTCTTTAACCTCTGGAAATGCTTTTCACTCCATCTTTCCAAGAAGCTCAATAGATATAAGAATATTTTATTTTCTTTGGCTTTGGCAGATCTGCTATTCATTTCCACTGTTCACAACATAGATGTGGATTATGATACATAACACAGTTTCAATATTTGGTGCTATTTGATCTTTTACCCCTCC
Organism: Limosa lapponica baueri; assembly: GCA_002844005.1. Lineage (NCBI taxonomy): Eukaryota > Metazoa > Chordata > Aves > Charadriiformes > Scolopacidae > Limosa > Limosa lapponica. The sequence goes on along the minus strand of KZ505707.1, from coordinate 983,824 downwards.
CAGAAATGTGCGCATATATGGATCATGTCTTTGCTTGGACACAGTTAAAAAAAAAACCTCCTAAAATCTTCAAAACCAGACTTGTCAAACCAGAAAATGGCAGTTCTCAATAATCTGAACATATTTAAATTTCACAAGTTTTAAAAAATAAGATGTAATATTCCATATAGATATTCTCCCCAATTCTTATTATGGTAAATGAAAAATTTTCTACTCAGTATAGGCTACATGGAAACCTACTGCTTGACTTTTCTGGATTATTTGCAGACCACAGTTGTCAAAGTCACTTGGAAAGCACAGCAGGTTTTCAACACATTCAAGATAATCTTAAAGTTGTCAGTTATTGAGTGGTAACGTTAGCACTTGATACAAAATCATTCCCAGCATCCTATCAATTAGCATTTATGCTGCTGTCACTGACTCTTGAATATATTTGTTTGACACACTGAATATTGAATATGAACAACCTAATTTTTTATCCATCTTAAAACTTAGTAGGGAGACTTAGGTTATTCTGTATGGCTCAAGTCATTTCTTGACTACTTTTTCATGAGATCTAATGATGCTTGATACACTTCCTTTAAAAAAAAAAAATTATGTTAAAAAGCAAATAATTTTCTACTATAGCTTGGCAATGTTCTCATCTATGTGACATTTATTTGTATTTTGGAGGAAAAATTACCAAGCAAAGCTTTTAGAATGAAACAAAACATGAACTAAAAATGACTAAATGTCACATTTTCCTCTCTCATTCCTTAGGAAAGCAATTGCATCAGTTTGCACAGGCTTGTACTGCATTTGTGTGTTTCTCTGCAGATTGCAAGGTCCTACTTTTCCTTTTTTGATGAAAATTACAACTTGGCACTGTTGTTTCTAAATTGTTTTGAAAATATCAAATTTCAAGAGCAAAATTTGGTCATGATTTAAAATATAATCCATAAAATGCAAGGCATATGATTACACATACCAAACTATTACCAGTTTTATTTATGGACTACACTATGACTTCATTCTGGATATATCCATAGAAGGATGTAAGATACCTAATTATTTCTCATGTTAAATAAGGCAATAAAAAATATCACTTGTTACTAAATTTAGCATTGTGGCCAGTCGTAGGCAGGGCAGGAATACCTCAATGGTTATTTATGGGAAGAGAGCTGGGACATTCTAGCTAGCCATAATTTTTATTCTGTTGGCCCCATTGTCTTTAACAGTATTGATTCTTAATTAAGTAAACTTAATAATTATTGGGTTAGTTTAGTTCAAAAAATTACCAATACCAGAGGGTAAGTAAACTGAGATCCTGAAAAAGCTGTGAGCCCCAGGTGCCACAATGTCCTCTTCTCTGTTGCCTCTGCCCTTTTGAAACTCAAACTCTGGAGTCAGCACCCAGGTTCACTCCAGTCAATGAGAGGAACAGTTGGATAAGAAAATACATGCAAAATCAGCACACTCTCTGGGAAAGAATCAAGTTTGACAACAGAAAATACTAAGTACAGAGGGAAAGAGCACCTGAAATCCTTCTATCTCTGAGTGAAGGCACGTGAATTAGAGATCAGCTGCTTTCACAAGCCATTTATCCAAAGAGGCATGCAGGTAGAAACATGCAAGTACCTACTTGGAGAAACCCCAGTTCTCTGCCCTCCCTACAGACGCCCCAACAGAGAAATCTCTGCTCTCATCACTATGCTCTCATCCCACATGGGACAATTTGAGGCCCCAGAGCAGCAAGAGCACAAGAGTCAGAGACTGAAGGAAAAATAAAAAGAGGACTATGACTCTATTTGCCACTAGTAAAAGTACTTACTTTGGGTTCAAGTCTTATTTCGATCCCCGCAATGCTTATTCTTCTCCTTTTAAAGAGTTCTAAAATGTAGCACATGAAGAATTCCCCACAGCACTGTTGTCTTCTGCTCAGCATGGAGCTTCTGGACGGCTCTTCCATCACTGACTCTAGGGGCAGGTGGCTATAAATCAAATATTTCCAAGTTCAGATCCCTTGTTAAACCTAGGCCTTAAATCCTGGACATGGACTGAGCTTACAGATATGAGCCCTTCAGGCCAGCTACACAAATATAAATTAGTCAGTGCCTCCAGGTTTACCCAGACTTACCACCAACCTCTGCTGACCATCTGCCACGTTCACTTGGCTGGATATTTGCAGCTAACCCAGAACAGAGCATGAAGATTATTTTCACTGTTTGAGTAAGGCGAACTTTTTTCCCAGTGTTTATGATAACACAAAAGTTTGCTCTGGATAGGTAAACACCAAAACAAAAGGGATTCATAACTAGAGATGTTTTTTTCTTTGCCTACCCTTCTTTCAGCTCATTTTTGCCCAAAACAGAGACAGCCCACTACATCTCCGAGTTCCAGTTAACGATGAACACTCATAGTTAGCAGCCATGGCATGTAACAGAATGGCTGTGTACTGTAACCTAAAATCTGCCAACTTCACTTGCAAGCACTCAGAAGTCCAGGCGCCATCAGGTTCGTAAAAGAGAGGCTCCGTTTTTTTTCTCATTCTTGTTCTTTCCTTGTAACAGAGCTTAATTTAATCCGTCTCCCTATTGCTTATGCTATTTTAGCTCTATTAGTTCATCAGTTTAGCTACTCCAACAAACAGAATAAACAAAAAACTTTTAGTTAAATTATTTCAATTTCTGGTTTCGATTTATTTTTCTTTTCCAGCAAGTACTGGATGAAGACCTTACACCAGTGCACAAGAGGCGTTGCAAGGTCTGAGAGCCGTTATGACTTAACCACGCATCACCAAAATGATATAACTCATCAGAGCATTTTTAAGATATCAGGGACCATTATAATCATTCTGCTGATAAACATATTTAAAACAAGTACAGCCGTACAGATTTTAAATTTTTTGTTGTACTTTTTCAGCTTGGGCTGTTGGTACACAGCTTCATTAGAAGATTTTTTTTACATTCATCAGTTAAAGAGCAGGTTTCAATCTGTCAGTAAACTTTCTTGGTTTTTAAGGATTATAATTAGTAACAGTGAATTTTTCCTATGTTAAAAGGCGGATTAATTGGCATTGTAAAGCACAATTGCACTGAGATTTTAGTCACTGCATGAATACATGACAACCCCAAATTTTTGCTCGGGTTATAAAGAACAGAGAATGGGTCCCCATTGCAATTTGTTTTTACAAACTGCTTTAATATCTCACAAAAGTAAATGAAAGCTGTAATTTTGCATGTTTTTCTCTTTGAAGTCCTAGAAATGTTCACAACATCCCAAATGACATAGCCTATAAGCACGTGTAGTATGTGATCTACAGACTCTGCCTATGGATGAATAAGGGTTACAAAATTCAACTGAAAGCCATGAATTTTTGGTCTATAACTACTGCTTCATGATGTTTGTAAGCCATATCGTTTCAATAACTATTGCACTGGATCCCAGAAGTTAAGAGGACTAAGACATGGCATACTGAAGATTCTACACTAGGAACAAAAGACACAATGGTCACTTATAAGATGCAACAGCGTGGTAAAGGAGGAGTTTTCTTTTTGACTATGTGTTTTTCTGAAGAGCAAGGAGGAACAATTCAAAGTCTTGGTCTTGCTGTATAGGTTGGAACTATCTGGACATTTTCTGTATGACATTTATCAGTATTTACATACTGGTAAAACATGGCATCTAGTAACAAGGGAGAAACTTTGGTGAGCTTTTATTTTTCACTAAAACAAGTCTGTACTGCAGATGCCTTGTTCAAAGTTATGGTCTATTTCTGAGGAGAAGTGTCATTGTTTGCAATTTTGACACGTTGGGTGTCAGTGCTTTTAGATTTGGTTCAGCAGCAAACAAGGCACTGGAAGCATTTTTGCTGTATTCAGAGGATGGTTGGTTCTGTTCAGATTGACAGCTTCATCCATGCCACTTTCTCTATATTGTAATCTCTGGATTCATATCATGTTTCTCATGACATCTGAAGGGTGGTCAAGGTGCTCAGGTATCCCAGATAAATCAAAGTGTACTGGCTACTAAACCTGTAGCAAAAGTCACTGGAGCGGGCTAAAAGTTCGTAAAGTGATGGATGCTAAATTAGGTTGTTCTGCATTTTTCTGAACTTTTTAACAGGGGACTTGATGCTGTGGTTGAGTCATTTTTAAGACCATATGGAATCGTTTAATTTACACCTGCCACAAACCTTGACACTTAAACTGTTTTCCCTAACAAGCATATATTTGTGCGCCACTGAAATTCCATCTTTCTTTTGAAGTTAATGAAAACAGAATGGCAGAAAAATACTTAAAAAGGCTGTGCTCAAGTGTTTTCTATTGGCTCATGAAAGTGTAAAATAAAATTATCACTTACGTACAAGTTTAGTAAAAACAACAGTAAATAAACTCCATTACTGTCTTGATGCTGCTCCAGGCTTGTTTAATATCACATAGATAATTATAGAAATGGACTTGGTGTCCTTCAGTAAGAGAGTATATAAGTGCTTTATGCTTACACAGAAGGCCAAAATATGATTTACCACTACAAAATTCTGGCTATCAGTTTTTGAAAATATAACAATAATTTTCAGTTTATGCAGTGTATGGAATTAGGTATTAAAACACAGATTCAGTTTAAGTCAGGTTTAAACAGGATCTCCATTTATGTCATATACTGTATATTAAAGAAGTTGCATATTTGATACCAGAGTTTTTCACAACTAAAGCTGAAATGATGTACTTACTTGACTGGTAAATCAATTTTAATGCAGAGTGGTATTTTGAATTTTATACATTCATTTATTCTTCTTGTGCAAATTCCCTTTTTATTACAGGCACATTTACAGCCTTTATGTCCATACTTGCAGGTCAAACCTCTGCCATTTGCAAAGGGTCAAGTCTTCATATCACAAGCTGCCAGCAGAAAAGATGCTTGCACATTGCAAAGCAACCTTCATGTGAGAGCTGGTGAAAGCAGATGTCAAGCATCACTCTAGAATGAACAGAAAACCCACCAGTTTACAAATCAATTAGATATTACGGTTCACAGACACCTTTCACCTTAATTTTAAAAAGTGTGACTTTAAGATACACAAATATTGTCTTATCTTCTTCCAAGACAGATTTCTATGTTTCTTAATAATATATGTGTATATCTTCAATCTTTACGAAAATCATGTGTTGTATTTTCCAGAATTCATGTGGTAATACATTTTGTAGAATTTTTGCATACTTAAAATGAATAAAAGATGTGAAGGCAAATTAATGTCATATCTCACCAAAACAACGAAAAACAAAACCATAAAGTGAACAGCAGGAACTCTGCTGTAAATGGATAAGGATAAATCACATTCAAAAAAAGTGTAAATTGCTAAAATAACATGTTGAACATTTCCTGGAGATCTTAACAGACAAAAACAGAATCAAATACCAGATTAATTTTCCTGACACCTTCACTAATATCCTTAGGTTTCTTTAACCCTTCCACTTCCCTAATTGTTGGTTTCTGCTGTGTATCTCTTGTACTGGCAGTACAACAGAAAGAAGCTGATGCCCGTCGTGACCAGTGATGCATGTCATACATCTGAATAAATCTCATGGGGTGATAGATAAGACAGAATGGCAGAATGCTGTATTCACTGAATCTTTTTTCCAGATCAGGAGAAAAGAGAGATAAGCTTGTAGTTGTAGCCTTAGCAGTATCATTAGCCTTTCATGCTTCTCCGTCTTGATGCCACAAGTACTCTAAGAATGATTCAGAATGAGCCAAGACAGCTGAAATTAAAAAGATTTTTTGCACATGCTTATTTTACCTGTTCCGTCTAAACTAGGATTCCCCAGAAAGATATGGGGTAAAGATCAGTAGCCCAAATATACTGAATAAGAAACCTAGAGCCTGAAACATAACACTTACTTGAAAACAAAAGGCACAATAGTAACTTTAGATCAGGTTTACTTGCAGATGCCCTAATCCTAAAAATACTTCACCAGATGTTGGTGTACTTATACTTAAGACGCAGCTACTCCATTCATTGAATGCAAAATCTTCCCAAACACAAATATTCAACCCAATTACTGTCAAAGTTTCCAAGTGAGCCAGTACAGGGTATTGACACATACAGACAGGTTTCCTGAAAGCAGCAAAGCTGCGAGTGAGGAACTGGGCTTCAGTTGACCACCTTTGCTGCTGCCCCACCAGCCTCCACCACCCCTGAAGGGCTGCACTGCAGCCAGCTTGGGGCTGGCAAATCTACAGCTAGCTCCACAGCATGCAGGTGTACTCTATGCTGCCTGTCTAAAAAGGGATTAGACTTTTTTGAGATAGGTTTTTGGGGGGGAGATTGGGTTTTTCTGTGTTTACTTTTCAGTCTTCCATTTTTCTCAGCTGTGTTTTGGTAGTGTCACATAGTGGATTTTCTTTTGCTCTCAGCTTGGTACAAGTGCCCTGGTCCATAACACAGACTCTGGTGAAGATGCCACAGCCACAGGATCATGCCTCCAACTTTATAGAATCACATGCTAAATCATGTGATCAATTGCTCTTGGAAACATCAGGCTATCAAAGAGCATCTACTACTGTTTTCCTTAACTTCATACCAAATCTGAGCCCATCCATGCATTCTTTACTTGGACTAACTCTTAAGGATAGAAGGTAATAGTATAGTAATAGATATAAGTAATAGTATAGTCTAAGATCAGGCTGAAGCAAAACTCATCCTCTTAATGGTAGTTATTACTATGATATAGGCAATATAATATATTAAATACATTAAATTTTTACTGAATGTTTTTTAATGGGCTATTTTTCCGTTTGCTGCCTGAGATCTTATTCATTTACCCCTCACAGTAAAGGTGACTCCAATTATATGGGACTCCTGTTCTCACAGAAGAAAATAAAGCTATATTCAAAAAAATGGAAGGAATTTTGAAACTTCCAACCGTGGCCATTGATAAAATAGAACAATGATATCAATAACATGACTAGCACCAAACGTTCAGTACAGCAAGCAATTAAAAGAGTTAGTGTACATGTAAATAAATAAAAATAATCTTTGTAAGTTCCCTCTGTATCAACCAGAGGCTGTTTCTGCAATGCATACACGATATGCAAACAATTCATGAATTATAAAGCTTTATATCTACGTTGGGAAAATAGAGAAAATTGTGTGAAGGTGGCTGCATTACATTTCATATTAACCTCTTGAGGTCTCTGCCCCACACAAAACTATGACCTTAATGTTTGTGGAATAATCCATTTTGAACATGCACTAGCTAAAACCCAAAATAAAAAATAAAATCTGCTGATAACACAGTGATTTTATGGACCTGAACACAGCTGTTTGGGCAAGCTTATAAGATACACAAAGTAGCTGAGAGATCTGTAAGACAATGCTCTTGTGGATACTTTTGAAAAAAAAACCCTTAATTGTAATTAATTTTTCAAAAGACCATATTCATCTAAATTTGTATTTAAATAAATTATTTCCTCTGAAAAGCAACTGAAAAAATACTCACTGTCTTTGTATTTTCCAAATGTCTTTGTCTTTAGAAAGACAGAAGCCTAGAATTTAGACCCTCAAATCTTAGATAATTTCCTGAATAAATAACATCAAGTCAATAGGAAGTGCTGAATGCTCACGGCCTTTTCCAAGATAAAACTGAATTTTAGGAAGTGCTTAAACATGGACATAGGAACAAAACTTGGGAGTTTTAGTTCTGGCAACTAATTCAAATATTTTGATTTATTTTGCTTGTTTTCATTTTGCTTTAGCAGACTGATGGATCTTTGGGGTATCTGCTGTATTTATTAAGTAAGCACATGCCAATACATACACATATATGTTCTTAAACCAGTGGCTTCATCTTCATTTCTGGTTCTTCAGCAAGGTCATGTTAATGATATTATGACTTTCCCTTTTCCTCTCTGTTACAGACAGACGAGTGACTGGATTGCTTAGAAAGATGCTACACTTTCATCTAAATTTAAATGGAGCCTGAGTTGGGAAGAGCTTAAGTGCCCCTCTGACAGATAGCAGTCCTAATGGAAAGTCTGGGCAAATGAACTGGAGCCCAACAATGCACGTGAAATATTTCATGTAGAAATCTACCACTAATTAGCAGCAGTTTAGCCTGGAAGAAAGAAAAAAAATAAATCAGCCTGGATATAAACTGAAGGTGTTGGGTTTGATTATTTTTTTTTCATATTAGTACTAAAACTCATTGGAAAAATATACTGGAAACAATTACACTGTTGCTGACCTGGTGCACTTACCCTGTTATCAATGGAAGAGTTTAATGTATGGAAATCTGAAAATCATGGCAAATTTTTATTTGAAAGGCTGTGAAGAAAAGGAAGGCCAAAAAAATGAAAAAGAAAAAGAGGAGATCACTAGTTCTTCATGAACATTTGAAGACACGTCCTACCGGGTCATCAATCATTTGAGTAATAGTCTTGCGATATGGTATATTGTTAATGAAATGCTAATAGTTTGCTACTTTGCCCTGTGGGTATCCGTGCACTGGGACTAATATAATATTGATCTGAGGAAGTAGTAATGCAATTGGCTGCACGGATTTCCTCTGAAAGTCATTTCTGGGAAGTCCAGCAATTATAAGCAATTCTTGCGCAATTATAATAATTACTTAGGGGTCTTTTTACCCTAAGGACATCTGTAAACATTTCTTACTCCTAATTGTAACAGGAACAGTGCTAATCATGTAATCTATGTTCCCCAAATTGAATTACTAGCATGATAGACATACAGGAGGGTGGAAATAAAGGTTCCTAGGTTCAGTCTTACCTTCAGACTTGGCAAGAGGAAAGTCATGAGGAATCCTCTTATTTTTTAAGCGCCAGTCCCTCAAATTTCTGCGTTTATGATCACGTTCTCTGAGTAACCAAAATTTATTTCTCTACACGTACCGTCTCAAACTTGGCAATGCTACGGTCTTTGTTAACTTTGTTACTTCTTTCACGATGAGACACTTGGATGCACCACACCCCAGCCTGTGTCACTTCCAGAACAGATGTGGATGTATCCATTCAGAGACTGCGTTCTCTCAAACCATGCCACCTTCCGTAGAGACCCAGACTACAAGAAACTGCCTCAAACACTCACTGAAGAGTGTTGACCGAGAAAAGGCAGACCAGTTGTGGTCAGAGAGGAGAGGAGGGGCTGGGAGGACCAGATGCTTCGGCAAGGCAGCGCTTTTCTGGACTGGCTTCCTTACCTTGCAGTGCCACAATTCCTCGCTGGGTAACTGTCACCCAGGACTTTGGAGTGGCCACCCCAACCCTGGCCAGCTTCCAGAACATTCCAGAAAGAAGAATTGTGCATGACAATTCACCCGTGGCAGGGTGGGCTGGAGGAAGAGACTGGCTGGCGGTACAAGCCCAGAGGAGGGGCCACCCCTGGCGCCCCAAGGAGCCAGACCCCCATTGAATTAATTGTTAATTTTTGTTTGGACTCCTCTGGAGTCGTTTCACCTTAATTCTGACATCTGTGAAATCCATGAACCTGAGTTGCCCCAACCTCGGGACACGACAACCCAACCTCTAGCCAAAGCTCTAGTGTATGGATTACTCAAGCCTTGCCTCGCAACTGAAGTCAGACTTGAAACCTGTGCCTTTTCTTGAAATTCACAAATCAGTCTGGAGACAATTACATAGATAGGGAGAGAAGGTCTTCATGTTCTCTGTTAATAACAGGACATGTGAATTTAAATCCCCTGAATAGAAGCCCTGGCAGCTAGAGAAAGGAAAGCCTTTCCAATTTCCATGCCACAAGAGGAAATGCAGAACCATGTTTCCTACCAGTGTTATAGTTCTCCCCTTTGCTACTCAGCCTTCTTGAAGACAGTGTTAACATGATCGGTTGTAACTAACTCTCTACATATGAGAAAGTCAGGGTCTCCAGAGCAAGGAGCCAGGAGCATTGAAAATAGGCTATTTTATAAACATTACCTGAAACAACTGAATATCACTCTCACAAATCTGGGAATTTTGGGGTGCAGGGGTAATTCTCATAAAACCAGTCTCACTTGAGGGAATATGCTGAGTAGCTGCATTTCCCACCCAAGACTGTGCCTCTTTCCAGGTAATGAGAGCAGATTCAAAAGCACAGCTCTACTTTAATGTAATATCTTTTCAGAATTGCATCTTTCTGCATGCTCTCAGACACCCGATGTTACTCAGCTGTGATAAGGCTGGCTTGCTTAATACAAAGTTAATGTTATTCAAATGACTCCTCTTTCTGTTCCATGTAAATGCACACTAACGAGATCTCCTACAGCATTGTACTCTCGAATTGGAAGTTTACATGGGTCATAAGACTCGTTTTGCATCTGTGTCACTTGGCATTTGTCACCCGTTTCCATTCTGCATATTGATCATTCTGTTTTTGCCACCAAGCTAAGGAAATATGAAACTAGCAGGTTTCAAGAATAAATTGCAATGCTGTGATATTTTTTTCTTCTTTCAGCCTCAGTTTCTGAGCAATCAGAAAGCTTTTGACTCTGAAGACCAATTTCAGAAGCAATATAGAATTTTATGCAATGACGTTCTCTGAAACCAGAGAGACGTGGAAGAGGCCATTGCTGAACTAAGATGATTGCTGCTAGTTGGCTCATCTAATCCAAGCATTCAGCACCAACTGCCTTTCGTGACTGTCTGACTCTGTGGCTCAACTTTACAGTATCACATTCTTCCTGTGCGTTAGGTAGGAAAGCAACTTACTGAGGATATGTTTTTTTCTAAACATAATCATAAATAAGCTTTAGATCAAAGAAGAAACTCACTTTTTAAAGTACATTAACATAAACTATTAATGACCCTAGGGGAGGAGGGCTCACAAAGGCAAGATCAAGAAAAAACTCTTTTGACTCTATGTCCATGAGCAGGCAACTGAAACACAAGATACTATTCTTGCTGAATTGCCTCTGTAAGTCAGAAAATTAGAAACTCGGACACTATCATTGTCATACTGAAAGACAAAGGACATTCAGTTTTGAATAGGTTTCCTTAGATTTGCTGTAAAGACACACTTCAGTATTTTTTGTCCTTTGGATTTCAACTTCACATGTTTTTCTAAAATTATACCAATGCTATAGAAAACACAACTTTTTATGGTTTATAAAATATAGATGTTTAAAAAGATAGAGAGAATTCTAGCACATTTACTGTCTTGGTGGAATGGAAAGGATTGATTTTTCCTTATCATTTCTATATAAAAATCCAAGCCACTAGTCATCTTCCAATTTGTGCATAATAAGGGGCTATATGGATGTGTTTGCAGAACAGTGAGTTACCTATCACCATTTAACAGGCAGAAATTTTTGTTCAAACATGGACACTCACTTACAAAGACAATGGATTTCTGTACACAGCAAAATGTAAGATATTAACAGTAATATGCCAAAATGGGCAGAAACTTCTGAAAAGTAGCTGTTAAAGTGTGTCTCCTTCGATAACATCACTTTGAGTAATATTACAAGATTTTTGAAATCATATTTCCCCACACTTCAACAATCTTAATTTCAAGCATTGATTTCATTAGGAGAACAACAGCAGGCTTATACAAGAAACAACTGTAAATTTGGCAAATATATGTTGACATGTTTCCACAGAAATGGAAAATTTTCTGCTCAGATGTGATTTTGTGCCAATTTACCCAGTCAAAGCTAGGTCTTTTCCTGTCTCTCTATGAGCATATCTTTTGCATTTCTACAAGAAACAGAGGGAAGAGGCATGATGTAAAGAAACAATCCTAAAAAAATTCTGGTATCAGTCACCAGAAGGTGCGCCTGAAAGACACTCAGAAACATCAGAAATACCACACTAAGAGAAAGAATTTGACATGTTTAATTTCTTAGCAGAAGACACCCTTCCACTTTCCAATAGATTAAATATGCTTGGAGCTGGGGGGGGAGCTGTAATGATATAGAACTGTGGCTGTCCTTACTTCTCCCTGTACTTCAATTTATTGCAACTAGAATATTTATTTGCATGGAAAGGTGACACTTGCCTTGTTTCTATTTACTACAGCATGATATTTTGTGGCAAGTAGTAGGACTGTGAAAAAAGAGCACTATCTGCAGACATACTCCACTAGTTAAGATTAAATTATAAGGTCTATCAAATCTCATGGCTAAGGGCACTGACTACTATTATTATTATGCATTTATGTAGATCCATAAATGTTCCCTATGCTTCGAGGCACTTGCAGATATTCTTGCCTGAAAAAGGTTATCATGACAAAAGAATGATCACCATCAGAAATAGGACACATTTCCCGCATGCCACAAATGTGAGGGAGTTTTGCATATGTTATGAACTTCACCTTCCTAAGAAACACTGGGCTTTAATTCCTGTTGGAGTAAGGATACAAGATCAGATGGCCCATTGGTCTTTACCGGCTTTTTAATAATTTCATTTATGAAACAGGAAAAACTGGTATGGAGGACAGAAAGCAGCGCATGACTATTTTTTGTTTATACATTCTGGGAAAGAGAGTTAAGCCCTGCCTTACCAAACAGCAGCTGAGCTCTCTATTGCGGGGAAGAGCAAATCTTTTCTCCATACCGCTCCACCTGTTTTCCAAGTCTGCACGCAGTGCCCTTTCCTGTAACCTGGATACTTCTACAGTACTGAAACCCTTCTACCGCAATGACAGCTGGTTTAGAATTACTTTGAGATATATATTTTATAAACCATAATTCTGTATCTGGAAGCCTGGCTACAAAATGCAAGGGTGCAAGGACAGCTCTATCAGGCAAAGTGCTCCTAGACTGTTTTCTGTACCCAGCTGCATTAGTCTGTCCTGCTTTGAGGTGGAACAGAACCAATTTTCTTTTCAGTAATTTGACTTTTCAATTAAGTTTCTTCTAGGGCTGTTAATCACACCAGAGATCCCTCATGTAGAACCTGAACTCCAGCACCATACAGCAGGTCTGGCTTTATGGACTTTTAAACCTTGGAAGTATGGCAGTCCAGATATATCAAGAGCCAAAATCTTGGAAGCCCCAGCCTTCACCTGGGCTTATCTCTTGCTTTCCAGCAAGGAGGCTGGAAGTGCTAGGAGAACGTTAACTCATACATTTGGAAGCTCTAGAACCTGTTTTGATGCTGTAACTGGTCTCTGAGACATTAATGACAGCTGGTCATTAAACTGGTCTCTGGTTTTTGTTCCATTGTGTGTTCTTAGATTGCAGTGAATTATGAATTGTTTTGGCAAAGTAACTTTTTTAAAATATAAGTAAATATTTGCAGTTTTGAGAAAACATGGAAAAATGGTACATTGTAGTCTGGCCAAGTCTAACCTGAGTAACCTGACCTAGTGGAAGGTGTCCCTGCACGAGGCAAGGAGGCTGGAACTAGATGATCTTCAAGGTCCCTTCCAACCCAAACCATTCCGTGATTCTAACATGAATGCTGGTTTTGTGGGAAAAGCGCTTAAAGCTAGGTCCTTCAGACTCAGCAGTTCCCATATGGAGTCCTGGGAAATTCACAGTTTACGGGCTAGATGCTCCAAAGATTTTCCACCTGATCCTTGCAAAAAGCTTCTTAATCTTAAAAGAAATAAAATTGAGTGACTAATCTTTTAGGTTATTCAAAGTCAGTTCTGTCCCTAGTTAATAATGAAAAATAAAAACAAACACAACACTGAAAAGTTCATTTGTGATAATGGCACAAAGTTACAAAAACACAAAATAACAAAGTTTATAATCAATGGTAAGGATCCTGCTTAATATTTCAGAGTTTGCACAATGGTTAGTTATCTTTTCCAACCAGCTGCATGGACAATTCTTAGAGCTGCATCTTTCTTGTTTCTTTCAGGAGGACAGCTAAGACTGCCAAGAGCAACAGCTTAGGACAACCTGTCTCTTCTCTACCCAAGAAGGTAAAAGAACCCAGAACAGTTTATCACCACCAGACAGACACTTGTGACGAAGCAGCAGAATAACATGTACAGGCAATTACAGTCTTTTCTCCCCTGCTCTTATCAAAGCTGCTTAATTTCTAACAATTTATATGGAGCTTGACCTCCACAATCATCCCTTTATTTAGCAATTGGAAGACATACAAGTTCACTTTTTTGTGTTATATTGTGAGATGCTAATTGTGGTCTTGCTATATTCATAACTACACTTTTTTTTTTTTTTTCCCTTAAGAATCACAGAAAGAAGAAACACAGCACACAAGATGGTGTTATTCAGTGCAGAGCATCTACACTAAGAAATTCTCTAGGTATGAACTGCTAATTTCAAGGAGATGCTTTTTTTTGAAACTTTTCCATGCCTTTGCAACCCTTTCTCCCTTGTTTCTCTATTCTACCACATCAGTTCATCTAAACAGAACTGGTGTGATTTACAGCAGTGTGAAGCTGGCATGGTGCAATGGAGATTCAGATCCTCACTATTTTCTAATAAGGTGAAAAGGTTAAGAGCACCTTTCAAAATCTAATTATTATAGCCATTTATTGCCAGGCAAATTTTCACTTGCATAAGTGAATGTTTTATAGGGTTTTGGCTACAGGCCACTCAGAGGTTTTAGATCAGTGGAGGCATATCACATACGTTATTCTTTAACAAACTTGTGTTATTCTTTAGAATGAGTGCTTAAGCACGATGCTCCACTTAATTTATTCTCCAGCTCCACAGAAGAATCAAGTTTCTCCTCTTCCTGCCTCTTCATTTCTCATCCAAAAATGTTATGAGACATAACTGCCTCACCTGGGAACACGAGAATTGCCCAAGCCAGTGCTTTGTCACCTGTGTCCTAAGCACGCAAACTCTGAGGACATTTTGACTTTCTCAGCAGCTCTCTGCTCACTTCCAACTTTCAGTAACTAGAGGAATTTCCATCTTACATTTCTTCTTTTGCAAGCATTGCTCTCACTGCGCCATCACAGATATTTGAAAAGATGCTTCAGAATCCTGGGTCAGAAGCCAAACTTCTCTTGAAATTTTTCCAGTTGGCCCTAACAGCAAGTTATGGGAGCCCTCCTTCAAAGCTCATGAGAATCAAAACACAGCCTACAAACAAGCTTAATTAAACTGTTAAGCTTCTATTCACATGACTGGGTGCAACTGCAGGATAACGCTTTTGGCTTGCTTATTTTTTTTTCCCCCTCCATATTTTTCTTTTTATAAACACAGTGCCATGGGGTTGTTTCTTATTTTATCTAGAGATGCACTGATGTGAAGCAAGTGCTCAGTCTGATCAAAAATTGCTTCTAGTTATCCAGAGCCCAGTGGTATACACTTCATTGCTTGTCTTCTTCCTCTGGCTGATGATTCCCATATGATAAGTAAAGGAGTAGCCGTGGCCATGTCACTGTTTTTTTTTTTTTTTTCTGTTTACTTTTGTCTGTCTTTTGTCATTGTTATATAGTTTAAGATGAAAAAAAAAAGCCATCAATAACAAAAAACCCAACCTCAAAAGCCAAACACTCAGGAACACACACACTAGTGTCTGATGTCTGATAACTAAGGAAAACGTGGTTTGCTTTTGGTTTTTTTTTTTTTTTAGATAATTAAAGCAATTAATTCCTGAAATGAATTCCTGTGAGTCCTCAAAAAAGTTCCAGAGATCCTATCACGACAGGAACCCACAGCACCTTTTGTTATTAATGCTTAAGGAAGACGTTTCCTTCACAAACAGCACTCACTCCAGATCTTGAGAACATCAGTTGTAAATGCAGCTTATTGGCACCTTGAAGACACAGCAGGAGATCATATTTTAAAGTTACTTGCCCTCAGGCCATCTGTCATTGAAGTCAGTGATATAGAGTATTTATAAAACTGTACTTGTAATACCCAAGACACTGTAAGAAGGAAACTCAGCCATATAATAAACTAATTTGATACCTAAAAAAACCCCTCCATCCAAGCTTCATGACTGTTTAAAACCTCGAGGAAGACATTTATTCTTTTAAGACATGATAGATTATTTCCACTTACTTCTTTATTTGTCATTCTGCTATACTAGCAGACAGCAACTGTAGCATTTTAACTTGATACAAGACAACCATCACTGTCAAAGTACGATTAAAAGGCCAATAAACAATGAAGTAATTATGGCAAAGATCCTCTGCCTCCAGGAATTTATTCTTTCTCCCCTTCAATCTCTGCTGATCTGAGAGGTCAGTGTCAAAAAGTCCTTTCCAAATAGCTCCCCAAGTGCACTATAACCAACCTAGCAAAAGCCTAGATCTGTATAATTTTGTGGCTCTTTGGAGTCAGAACTAAATATATTTTCTTCCCAAGACTCTGCAAACACCTACACAGAATTTTACAGCTTGCATGTGTCTCAAAGCTAGAAGTCAATTAACAGAAAGCTTAAACCAGAGTTTCTAGCTCTGGTCTGCTTCAGAGCCTGTAACTATTTCAACACCAAAGGCAGGGTCCAAGCTCCCTGTCCGATACGCAGGAGCTAACCTGAGGGATTAGACAGCCCTCAAGAAATGCTGTGGGCTCCAGCAGGAAGGCTGAGCTGCCAAGACCTAATTCTAAAATACATCTTTGTTCTTTATGTTCCACAGGTGTCTAAATTATCAACTTTGCTAAGCTTGGGGCTGGGGTGAGAATTGAAAATGCATAATGAAACCATATGAAAAATAAGAGCATGACAGAAACCTACGGAGAAAACCAAGTAAGTTGTTATTTCAGGGTTTCCTAGAGCTCAGAGAAGCTTATTTGTTAAATCCCAGCAATAAGCAATAGCACGTCTGTGGCAGCGCAGAAGAGAAAAGCGTGTGTATGTCTGGGGAAAGGGAGCTGGGCAGGTTCTCATTACACATCTTCTGTATCTCCTTCCTTCAGGGAACGTGCTCAAAGTGACATTCTGGATTCATCTCAGAGAGACCATTCAACGGTAAAAGTAGCATCTATGCATGAAGAAGCCTGAATTTCCTGACAGATTAATGTACTATTTTCCATCTGAATAAGGGTGTATATCCTCAAAAGCCCCAATCAACTTTTCACCAGATTGCAATCACTTAACACCAGAACTCAATCTGCCCCCCCCACTTTTCAATGCAGAGCTGCCACAATATTTTTTTCCTGGAAAAGAAAATCAGAATGTGCTTCTTCATTACTGAGATAGAGAGTAGCCTTAGGTCTTAGCGAAGCAGCACTAGCCCTCTAAGTACCAAAAAGTAAACACAGAAAGGATTTCACTGAAGTTACATCCTTGCCATATACTTCACTCTCATCCTGACGTATAGAGTTTAATGAAAGTGAGGCTGCTTTAAACCTAAAAATCCTTGTTTCTACCAACCAGTTGGAATAATAGACGCATGTAATTTCTTTCATATATTATCAAAAAAGTTTAACTCAAGTAAGTATTTAAGACTATGACCTTTAAACTTTCTTTCCTGACATGAAAGTTCAGTAATATACAGCATGGGGCTATTTGGCATGAAATAAAAATGGCCACAGATTTAATTAAAATGTAAGTTATTGTTAGCAAGAAAGGTCATGCTAAGAAAATGAAATTTCAGGAGTGTATTAGCAACAACACTCCAGTGTTATTTGCATGTAAAATATATATTTTGTACTTGACATTTAAAAAGGAAATTGGAACTGTTTATAATGGATGCTTGAACACTTTTGTGTTCTTGTGCTGCTTTTGTTCACATTTTTGTGTAATTGGTTGGATCTCACATACAACAGTAGTTACATTTTATTCTCTGTGCCTGAATGCCTAACTGATCTGGGAATTAGTTCACAAAAGGTGATGTAAGTTGGAATAGAAAGCATGCTGCAGTATAATTCTTACATGAGTACAGCTTCAAATAAGCACAGATCTTAGTAAGAATTTCTAATTTGGCGATAATTAATCGCCCACCTTATTTAGGAATGTTTAGGGTTTTTTTACCATTCTTCAGGCAGAGTCATTTTAATGGTGACCAAGACCCCAGCTCCATTTTGTTTATAGGGCACTCTAAGTGCCTATGGAATGGAGGCACAGCTTTTCCTTTGAGAGAGTGCATGTTTTATGATCTGCTAATAAAAGTAACGGTGTGTCATACAAATCAGTTTAACTTCAGGGAAAGTAGGAGGTGAGGGGAAAATGCATTGACTTAATTGAAAGCATTTGTTTAAAATAAATCAATACAGTGGGTTGTAACTTGAAAGAACACTCTAAATATAACAACACCATGTTGTTGACTACAAAGAGGCATCTGCTAAGTCAAAAGAGGTTTTTACCGATTTCTGTCCTCCTGGTAGTCCTGCAGAAGCAACATCATTGTGAACGATCTTCCAGATGCATTTTCTGCCTTATCAACAGAAGTCACTAACCTTCAGTGTGCTACAGAGGGGATCAGATGTTGCTGAGAACAGAAACAGAAGAATGACAATGAGCCAAGGAGATGCCATTTTGGTCTCCAGAATGCATACAGTCAGTAGAAAACCTTAAAAGTCTTTTCAAACCCAATGCCGAGTGCCTGACTGGAAATAACATATGTAGTCTGGGGGGCATTTACTTGTAAATTAAACAAACATCATAGTACAGATATCTCCCAGCACTCCATAACTCCACTGCTATGCAGTCTCAGCTCTTCACAGTAGAAATGATGCTGTTACAGGGAACTAAAGTATTGGGCACACTGAGATGGCAAACCAAATTACCTAAGCAAGAATGTGGACAGAAGTTACACTAACTGCCTGTAAGAATGACTCATGAAACTAAAAATAACATTGTGTATTAACCTTTATCATTTCCACCACCACAGCACAGGGGAACAGGACCACACATGAAGTACGGACACACATACTGCGGCCCTCAAGACCTTCTGACGAAAAAGACAACCTTGAGTTGGAAGCAAGCCTTCCAGTATCAGCTGGAAAGGGTCAGCTGAAGAAGAAAATGGAGACAGAGACTCCCAGACATTGGCTAATGGCTGCATTACAGAATGATTTACCCTCCAGGCTCCGACTTCTCTTAATACCTCGGAAGCTAGTGGAGAAAATCTCTCTAGCCTGTTTCCAGATCCCTGCATTTGCAGGAGCCTTTTTAGCCTTAAGCAGTACAGCAGGGTTGTGTTTGGTACTTCACTGAATCTGGAGTTTCCACCTCTGGATTAGGGTGTATTTTTTATTAAGAACCTTAACAAAATGACAGCAAGTGCTCTGTATGCAAAAGTCAGAATGGATTGTATTATCTGCTGTATGACAAACAGCTCTAAATAATTGCTAAGAGTCAACCTGCCATGTTTTTTTTTTCTGGAAATTCCCTTACATTCTTGCCAGCAGGTCAGCTTTTATTTCAAACGCTAAGAGAAGCTTGTTTAACATCAACTAAGATGTTTTGGAGAAAGAATAGGAACATATGTGATGGAAACGCAAAATTATAGGCTGTGGGGTGTGTCGGATTCCACAACATACAATGGTTTATAAACTAAAGTGCTAGCCACAACTCTGATGATAATAAAATGGAAACACAACATTCACATCATCAATGTTTGTCATCATTCCTCTAATGCTCTTCAGTAATATGCAATGCATAGGTTGTGCCTGAGTTCACATGGAACATGGGGATACAAAATATTTAATGCTTATTATAAACATTGTTGTATAGCTTTTTTGGTGTTTTGTTTGGGTTTTAAGTTGAGAAGAAAGATTAATTGTTATGCTGGGGCTCTACAGCTAGTATTTGCCTTGGGCAGTGATATTGCTCCTGTCCCTCCCAGTCAAGCAATCACCACAAGCTTGTCCCCAAAATAAGGAGGAGACCCCTGACTTTAACTGGCCACATCACCATTAACAATCCAGTTGGCTGAAAGAATCACAGAATGGTTTGTGTGGGAAGGGACCTTAAAGATCATCTAGTTCCAACCCCCCTGCCATGGGCAGGGACACCTTCCACTAAACCAGGCTGCTCAAAGCCCCACCCAACCTGACCTTGAACACCTCCAGGGATGGGGCATCCACAATGTCTCTGGGCAACCTGTTCCAGTACCTCACCACACTTCATTGTAAAGAATGTCTTCCTAATATCTAGTCTAAATCCAACCTCTTTCAGTTTAAAACCGTTAGTCCTTATCGCTACACTCCCCGATAAAGTTTCTCCCCGTCTTTCCTGTAGCCCCTCTAGGTACTGGAAGGGGCTATAAGATCTCTCTGGAGTCTTTTCTTCTCCAGGCTGAGCCTTGCCATCATCTCCAAGATGAGGGGGCTCTCTTCTGTCAGCCCAGGAGATCCACGCATGTCCTGAACAGCTTCTCTGCACACAGCAGGACTAGCTCTCTTCTCTCATTCCTGGCTCTCCCACAGAGTCTCAGACAGAGGTTTAGCATGCCAGCCACAGAAAAAAATTACAGTAAGTGATTCTACAGAGGAGAGATTGATATTGTAACTACAGTAAGTGACACCCATCTTTAGGTACAGGAAGGACTGCATCTGCTGCAAGTTCAACTTGTAAAGTCAGAAGCAAAAGCAAAGGAGCAGGGTTAATAGATGCTCAAGCAGACCCAAAATGTCAAGATGAGGTGTTTTCTGAATGTGTAATTTAACCCCGGTTTTCAAAATTGGCCATCTGATTTCTGCTCTAAAACAACTATTAGCATAAAGACACAGTAATAAATCTGAATATTTTGCACCTGCAGTTTTAGAGGTCAATCTTTTATGTATTAGTGCATTGTAAGTAGATATGCAAATTAAGCTTTAAAACTCAGTCTCTGAAAAGAAAAGTTATCAAAAGCAACAGAAATAAAGGTGTCATGTAGTCAGGTTTCTTCCAAGCCAGTCACAGGTATAATAAACTCTGTTGGGACAGCCTGGACAGATCTCTTCAGAACTGCAGAAAATCCCCCACTGCTGATGAAATGCCATTGTAATTAGCAATGTGATCTTTTTTTAAACTTGCTTTTAATCTATTCAGTAACTTGGTTTCACACTATTTAAAAAGAATTTATGGTAATACCAAGTCAAAGACTTGACATACATCTAAACATATTGCAACGTAGTTATCAGCAACATTTGTGATGTCCAAAACATCAAGCTCCTTTGACAACCTGTAAGTTTTATAGTATCAAATGACTCAATACCAATTATGCTGCCTTTTAATTCTTTAGCAGCTGATTCGTGCAATGTTTTTTCCCGTGATCGATTTTAAGTTCACTTGGATTACCATTAAGCCAGATATCCTATCATTACCCATTTCATCCTACCTATCTTTTTAAAATCCTGACAGTACCTTAGCCTCTAATATGCAGTCCTCACTGCAGCTAGGTTATGTAAACTTTTTCTGAACATACGAGGGTGATTTTCTTTTCTATTTAGATCAATCACTGCAGTAACATGAAGTGGAAGTAACCTAATTTTTGTTCCTAATGTGAATGAAATTTTACTAATCACTATTATCTTAGTTATCTTCTTTCACAGGCACAGTTTTCTGAAGCATGTTGGGGTTTTTTTCCAAATAACTTTTTCTGAGATAACATAAATAATCTCCTTTCCTAAAGTCATTTAATCTTGGGCAAAAGGGGTAAAGGAAAAATCTTGGATATGCTAATTCTAACTACACCTATGCTTGAATGTTAGATCAAGTCTGTTTTCAGAACATTTGGAAGTATTACACAGCTAAGGTGAAAAGAGGATAAATACAGGGCAAAAGTCTTTATTTCTGCAGATCATGAGGGGAAAATAACCCAGTACTTGCCCTTTACACTTTTATAAACCCGCAAGGTACTTAAATATCACAATAACAATTTTAAAAACTAAATTAAGTAGTTATCAATAGGAAAATCACTGTTAATAGGATATTCTTATGCTCTTGAAAAAAGCTATATACATTGAATATTCATTTTGAGGTGAGTGCATCCTGCTTACTATAAAGCAAATGTTCCAAGGAGGAAAAATATAGGCTGTGCATAATAGGGAATTGGGGGAAAACACCACAGCAGTGTTTCATTTGCTATTCATTACTAAATGAGCAATGTAATACAAGACTCTGTATGAAGGGAAAGCGAGACCTTTGAGTTTTGTCAACAGTATGCTGATTTAGGAGTGATTGATGCCAGGTGACACCGAAGCATGTAACAGATTAGTACTTGACCAAAGACAGAGGTGTGTTAGAATCATGCCAATCACTGAACATGGAAATTATTCTCTGCTTTTGTAGATACACACAAATACAGTGTTTCAGCTTCCTTTAAAGAAAAAAAGGCTCAATAGACTTACTGTAGGCTATTTATGCTGCTTGTTAACAGGATCCGTGCTGCAGGTGCATAATTGCCTAAAGCAATCACTTCCAAATGAAATAAGGCAGTTTTACTGTTTGCTTCCTTTCTTCCTTTACCTCAACAGAAACCTTGCATTTACTTTTGTCCCAATGGGAGGAAAAACTGCTGCCAGCAACTCAGATGGGACTGAACTGATTAACTGATTAGCATCCTAGAGTAGAAGATTAGAAAATGAATTTTCTATTATGGAGCAATTGCTGTTGGAAAGTAATCCTGTTTATTAACTGCATTTTTATCTTCTCTGGAGGGTTCCTTGACATCAGATAATGGAATTTGCTCACTCTTTATTGTTTAAAACTATAATCATACCCAGAAAAGCAAGCATTTACTGTGTCATTAAACCAAGGTAGGGAGGACTGGCTTGAAGAGTTCTTGATGTCTTACGCACCTTTTTATCATTTCAATTAACATTACCAAATGTTCTGTTTTATACTGCAGGCATAAATGAAGTTTTACAGGGTTTCTAGGTGTGTTTATATCCTAATTAATTTTAGGAACCGAGATTAGTAGCAAGAGTGAGACTATACATAGAAGGCACAGGAGTAGCTATTAAAGGGCAGGGCCACGAAAAGCAATTTAGTTGCCATTTACACAGGGAAAGCTGCCCAAAGGTATTTGCAATATAGTGCCTGCACAACCTGTTCACATAAGTTTATCATTTCCAAACATCAGTTTAAAAGTTTTGTTGCTTCTTCTCCCTGTCCTTTGACAAAGCAAAAAATGACCTACACAAAACCATGTTTCTCTTTCCTTATTCTGTGTTGAGAAGGGAATGATGCCGTATCAAAGATGCATCTTCCTAACGCTAAAATTCATCAATTTTTTCCATGTAGCAGAATCACTCTGACCAGGATTTAGGATGCTTCCTTGTTTGTTCATCATTCTGCCTTCTGCATGAGAAGAGTTAGCACTGAGCTGAATCAACTGGAGCACATTGAGAGCACTTGCCATTTCCTTATCATAAAAATGATTGGCTCACTAGGATATTTCCCATCTTTAGTCGAGGTTTTCTCTCTCCTTTTGTCTTTCTACATTCTTAGGAGATCCAGAAAATGTTGTTGTCTTTCCCCCCCTGCCCTTGTACACCATTTGCAAACAGCACAATATTCTGCATACGGTACATTTACAGACTTGGTGATTTGGATGCAAGTTCAATCTGAGGGGGAAGATTGATTGATCTTAACATATTGGCAAGCCCTAGTCTCAGGCTACGAATAAAAACAGTATTTCTCAAGTCGTGCATTATTACTTTTCGTTTGTTGCTTATTGATTAACTGTCAAGAGTAAGATCTTGGTTTTTAAAATGAGGCAGCTGCGGTGGTCCTTTTTTAAAAAAAGTTTATAAAACAGAATATATAACAGCAAAGGCCAAGGTAAAACTACACAGCATTCAATGTGGCACTGCTGTGCATTAAAATCTCTGCTCACAATGACCTTGTAAAATATAGCACTAATTCATTTTTCCAAATCAAATGTTCATTCTAGTCTCAGGACAAGCTTTCCATTGCTCTTGTGAAAATTGCACAAAATGAAAAGCTTCTTCTCCTTTTTACTTCTTTGTTGTTGTTGTTATAAAATAGGAAATACATTAACTATAGGAAGAAACAAATACATTGTTTTAAAACCACAAAGAATAAGACAGCTTGTTATTTTTTAAACAAACTGACCAAGTCAAACATATATTTGAAACACTTCTTACACCTCAAAACAAAATCCCCGTCTCTTTAGCTCAAACTCTAAACTACAGTCCAGGTAAACCAAAAAATATGACAAGTACATACACTTTTGCTGAAAAGGGCTGGGATGGTTCTTGGAGCCAAAAAACAGTCAACCAAGGGAGCTCTAACCGTGTGCCCATATATAAAGCAGAAGACTGAGAAGCAAGTGCATAAAGCCCTATCATACCAAGGCCATGGCACAGTGAGGATGTAATAATCACTACTTGTACTCTAGCACCAGACCTTTCCTGATTGCAGGATATTTCTAACCTGAATCATTCTTCTGCTTCCCTTGCCTCCCACCACGCATTGCTCCTGCACACCGACCCGCTCCCATGGGTGCCACTACAGACACTCCTTCGCATTTGAGCTGTACAACAACAGTGGCAGGAGCCACACAGGACAGTTTCTTTTCCCTGTCCTGTTAGTATCTGGCAGTCCCTTTGCAAGAAACCTCAAGGCCATTCCCATTCGGGTATGGTTGTAATAGCTTATGAAGGCACATTTTCAACATCTGGAAATAATAATAATACTGCACAACCTCCCTGTGCCTCACCCTTAAAAGGATCAGAGATGCAATGGACTTTAGAAATATTTTGACAAGCTGCAATGCTGGAATAATGACTTCACAGTGAATGTTTTCTTGAAAGTCTTTTCCTACTTAGCATTACTACCCCTTCACAGAACAAGAGCTAATTGTTTGGGGTTTTTCCACTTGGAGAATTTTTTTTTTTTGTAGATTCTGCTCCTCTCCAATGCATAACAGCACGAAACAAAACAACCCCCAAAAATGTAAAATTTAGCTGAAAGCTAAAATTCCAAAATAATTTCAGTTAAGACAATAAAAGCCTTCTCATTCATTAAAACCTAAACTTTTATATTACAATTAGAATCTTAATCACATAAAATTAGGTTAAAAAAACTTTAGGTAAGTTCTGAACATTTTGAAAATATTAAAATACCTAGTTACTACTATATTGAAAGGTTCATATAAATTTTTCTTTCACATATATATGTTAACAATTAGCTGTTCTTGGAAATAACAGTTTGTGGTTTTTTTTTTCCTTTTAATTATGTGTCAATCATGCATTTATAGTTCACTGAACTAGGTGAAGACTAAATAACTGATCATAAAAGAGTGCTTGAGTGTCACTCCACAGCTTTTACAATAGAACCCCACAACAAAAGCTACACAATGTAGATTATCTCAAAAGCACTGCACTCCACATTTGCTTTGTTGTAATTAAAATAACTTAGCAACTTTGCAGCAAAGAGCAAATATTTATAGAAGGTCTGAAATTCCCTGTATTGTATGTACAGAAGGAATGATAGTGTCTTATTTCCCCAGACTTTTCAACAACAGGCAAATACCGTTATTACAAAATTGCTATTTTCTCTCCCCTCCTCCCCAGGCTGTGGAATGAGTCCTGCAGCTTGAATGTGGTAGTCTTAGGAATCAAGAACAGTAAGGACTGTTTTTTTCTTGCTGGAATAAATCTCCCTCATTTAACTAAAAAACCATAGCTTCGATATTCTGTCTCAAAAGACTAGATTTTTTCAAATTAGTTAATTTAATATCTACTCTAATTTGATGATAATTAAAAACATATTTACTAAGTGATGCCCCTGAAAATTCATTCAGTAAGAGATATGTCAACCATTACCAAGAAGATTACTTTGTTGTATTAAAAAAAGTCTTTCAATTTCTCCACCTCTTTCCAATATGTACAATAACAATACCTATCACCGTTGATTAAGTATACAGAGAATACTTGAAATATTAATACGCTATTGTGGCTGTACAGCTGTATAATGTGAGAGTTAGTAAAGGTAATAAAAGAGTGATTGTTTTCTATTTCATGTGGTAACAATGAAAAATCATAAAGATCTGTCAAGAAATAATCAGAATAAGCCACTTTAGCTAAGAGAGCCAATGGTTTTTCACTTGTAAGCTTCTGTAAGTTACTGGTTTTGTAGGGACTTCAGATATAAGACATCAGAATTAGATTTATTAAGCTAAGATGACAAGTCAATGCTCCTTTCTATGGAATTTAATCAAGAAATTTTGGTATAAATCAACACAGAAAACGTTCTCTTAATTATTAAAGCCACCCTGTGTATAAATAGTCTCTTTCTGAAATGTTATTTTTCAGCTCCTTCAACTCTGAAAATCAATACATGGGTTTAGAAGCAGCTGTAGGCTGTGAAAGAGGCTCCCTCTTGCTAACGTATGGAAGGATTTATTTGGGGCAAACAAAAAAAGGCTGTTGGCACTGGCCCTAATTTAGGAATGAACTATAATTTAGGAATGAACTATGGCACAGAGGATGCCAATATTTATTATCCAACCTTTTGTGAATTTTCTCTTAAGGATACATAAATATCCTAGGTTTCTCTGATAGATCCTGTTACAACTTTAAAGAAGGTGTTGACAGGTTGGTTGGTTTCCTCATTGTTTAATTCAATGACCATCATATAATATTTTTTTTCTCTTAACCCTTAAATAAATGTTGGAAAACCAGCAAGAACTGAAATTGATTTGAAACCTTATTCCCAGGACAACAAATGTCAAGCTAGGAGAGGAAATATTTATTGTAATTTATTTATAAAACAAATGTGCTTTAGAAGTAGCCACAGGCTGACTCTAATGACTTCGCAGGAACTATGCAGCAACCTAATTGTTTGTATTTATTTTTGCCATATAATGAAGGGGAAAAAAAATAGCAGTTTACCTATATATTCCTGCCAGATGCTGGCATTTACAGTATGTCACATTTAGCAGTAAAAGAAAACCCTGTCCTATGCTTTGTTAACACTTGCTCCAGCAGCTGGCAATAGCAGGTATGTAGCGCAATGTCCTTCAGCTCAGTTATAGCACTGACCACCTATAGCAAAGACACCTAACCAGCCCAAGGAGGGATGCGCCAGAGGTGAGACAGTGCCTTTGCAGAGGATTTCAAATGTTACTTCAGTGAAGTTTTATACAAGGTTTAAATGAGCTTCAGCAAGCTATTAATACTATAAAGCATTTCATATTCTCTGCACAAGAAGGTTAATCTTCCCCTATATCCCAAAGTCCATTAAAACCATCAGCTTCATGCTCCAGCAAAACAAATGAAAGGGCCCAAACATCTGCCCATCTTTGCCCATATAGAGTCAAACACACAGATACATCACAGAGGAATTTGTTGTCCTGCTCTTTATCCAGTGCAGGTAGCCAGAAAAATTATGGTTCTTATAACTGCACTTTCTGCATAGACAATAATTCATTAACAGGGGTCATTTGCTTCACAGAATCACAGAATCACCTAGGTTGGAAGGGACCCTTTAAGATCATCTAGTCCAACCAATGAAAAAAAACAAAAAACAAAAAACAACAACAAAAAAAAAACCCCACACAAAAAACACACCACACACATACAAAACAAAACACACCACACCACACACAACCCACACACACACCACCACATCACCCAACACTAATCCATATCCCCGAGCACCATGTCAACTCCTCTCTTGAATACCTCCAGGGATGGTGCCTCAACCACCTCCCTGGGCAGCCCATTCCAATGCCTGACAACCCTTTCAGTAAAGAAATATTTCCTAATATCTAACCTGAACTTCCCCTGGCGTAACTTGAGGCCATGCAATAAGCAGAGAAACTTTTCAGAACAGACTCTGTGTTTGTCATATGCTCTAACTGTGTGAAGTTTTCAGGAGAACTCAAAGAAACTTCTGTGGGCTCTGGTCCTGACAGTTAATAATTTACAAACGTGCACAGTAGATCAATCTCAACAGGAGAGCTTGAGACTGTCTCTCATAGAGAAGCCCAACAGCAATAACAGGTTTTGGAGACTACCACGATGCAGGTGTACAAACAAGAGTATCCCAAGCGTAATCCAAACCACATCAACAGGCTTTGATGTAAAAGCTGCTTTTCCCTGGACTCACAGTGTAGTCTAGGGTAAAAACTGTCCTTAAAACCCCACAGATTCCCTCGTGTCTGTAAACTCACTAAATATGGGTAACTGAGATGCGTTATTATCTGCTGAAAAAGATTAACATTTTTAACTGCTGATCCACTATATCCTTTGGTGATGCAAACTTGTATAAAACTCAGCTCAGCTCGTCTATTTTTGTTCTGGCTTACCCATTCTGTCCAGCTCTGTAACACTGAAGTAGAGTTGCGACAATGAACTCAACAGTGATGCAGTTATTCTTTCATTCCCCAAATTTCTTTGGAAAATTTTCAATTGAATGTCTCCTTTTTTTATCACCATTTCACTCTGAAAAGCCTACTGACCTCTCTATAGTTCTTAGATACTTTTTTTTTGCCTGGTAAGCTACAGGTAGTTCATTTTCCTTTGCAATTTCAACTCTGTCTCCCCCTGAGTACAAGAAAAGACTCCATTCTACTTGCAATCAAAAGAGAATGCTTTTCATACATACAAAGCATTTGCAAATGCTGCAATATGATTTAACATTTTAATGGACAGTGAATGATGGATACATAATACTCATTCTACCCTTTGTTCCATATATTCTGCAGGTTGTACTATTAACTGTCATTTATCAAACACGTAAAGAGTATGTTTTCTTTCTCTGCATGTACAAGAAACAACGGTTAAACTACTTGAGGCTTTTTTTCATCTTAGAACACTTTACTGTACTTTTCCACAATGTGTACTTAGGGTTTTTTTAATAATGGTAACGTAATGACACTTGATTAAAAACAAACAAAAGTGATCAGCCAAAAGCTCTTCTACAATCCCAAATGCAATTCTCACCAGTTTGCTTTCCTGATACCAAGATTGGCTCTTAGTATCTACCATCTGCTTTGAGAAAAAAAAAAAGCCCTTGTAATTTCCCCATAAATGGCATTTTTATTGTTTGTGCTTTCCTCATAAGGAAAAGGCAAGATATTTGGAAGTTTCTAAATGCATTAGAAATTTTTTTTTAAGAGTTATGAGGTTTGTTACTGCCTACCCAGCAACACTTTTGACAGTTAAGTTCTAAGATCTGCTGGGGGTTACAAGGATGGCCACTCTGCATAATACCACAATTCAGCTAGTGTTTAATATATATTTCTGTCAGTAAAAGCAAATCAAGCTTTATTTCTATGAACTCAAGAAATTTCCTAAAGGTCAACAATACTCTTCGTGTAATGAGGTCATCTATTATGTTATATTGACTCCAGCTGCTTCAGGAATAGTCCGCTTACCTCCTTTTTCTACTTCAGTAGAGCAGTTAAATTAAAAAGTATGACCTGTTCATTGAAAGAAAACCAGTGAGAAGGATAGTACTGCTCCTCACCTCCCTGCCTGAACAGGTTCTTCACAGTATTACTGCACAGGGGGCTGAGTGTTACATGCCCTTTTCTATTTCAGATCCACAAAACCGTTGCCCGATTCATGGATCAGGCAGCACATAACAACCAGCAGATCACAGGCAAGCATAGTAAGAGTCTTGACAAGCAAAGTAAGAGCCTTTACAAACTTAAATATGTTCTGCAGGATGAAGGCAAAAGTTTAGTTCAATTTTCCAACTCCTAACAGTGAGAACTGTGCTTTTACAGGAGAAATGAAATAAAAACCAGCAATCATTCAAATGAAGTTGCTGCCAGGTGTTCAGCACTTGGAGGAAGACACCTTTCCTCTGCACCCCCTCTCACCAAAGATTTGCAATTGCAAACCATGCTTCATACTTGTTTCATCTTATAAGCAATTATCTTTATGTTTTGCTCTTTCTACCCCTCCTGCAAACAAAACAGTTAAATTCACCGCTGAGACAAGACACCAATTAACTGATCTTTCTCAAGAGTTCATTTCTATCAATAGCAAGCTATTAGCCAAGTCATTGCCAGCCAGTGAAAGGAGGTAGACATTAATACTGTGCCATTAGTATGCTCCTTAAGTACAGTGGAAATGTCACCTATGGTTGGAAAAGCAGCAGCAAAAAAAAAAAAAAAAAAGAGAAGTGACATTTCTGATGAAAGGAAACAAAGGAAATTGCTCCTTTACCTGAAAGCACAAACTTTTCAGGTAAACTCAGGCTTATATATAGAAAAGCGAAGGGCAAAAGCCAGAGTGGAAAATGCCAGCTGTGCCACTGTTCTCCCAATCTTGCCTTGAACGTCTTAAGAAGTAAGACTAACATTCAACTAAAATTCCTGTTGTTGGAAATCAATTGTTACAATTAGTATTGTAAGAACTTCACCTACATAACTAAACAGTAGATGCATACCATCCAGGAAAAAATATTTAAGTAAAACGCAAATCATACAGCAAAATAAATTGCTAAATCTAATCTAACAATATTGAGGACAAAAGTGCTACTAAGTTGAAATCCATTATGTCTTGGCATTTGTCTTCATTACTTGCCTTCAAACACATTGAATCCTGCAGCCAGGATTCTCATTTCTTGAGGAACTGTTTAGGTACTGTATCTGTACTTGTGACCCAGAGCGTAAAATCTTATCAAATTTCCTCTGATTTACTATAGTTAGTACTCGAATAGTTGGACTTCATTACAGGTCTTATTGTCAAAAGACAACTCTTACCTTCTTTCCCGTTCATTTTCCCCTCATTTTTTATGACTGATGAAACAAAATAAGGAATACAAGCAACATATCAGCTATAAGAGTAAGAAATAAAACATTCAAATAAAATGTCTGGTTTGAAAATCACAGTTACAAGCTAGTCCATTTTTCTTATTCTTTGCAAACATTAAATCAAATAATTCTTAAAGCTTGCCAGTTCATAGTTACTCTCTTCATCCAGTGACTGCTAGATTTCCTTCCAAGCATAAACGGGTAAACTGTGAAGATATACGAAGTCAGGTTCAGGAAAATATATTTCATTACTTAACAGCCAACACTTCCTTCTACCAAGAAGGAGCCCTTTCCCTTCCTTCAAGACAAGCAAAGGTTTTGCTCCTAACTGAATTCCACAATTCAGAAAAGCGCCTAATGAACCACAGTTGTATTTTCCAGCGCTCAGCTTCTCTATGTGTCATAGTAGATGGTGTCCTTAGTTAAATGAAGGCTAGGAGTTCCCCAATAGACCAGAAAGGTTTTCTGTCTAGGCTAGCTGTTAATGCACCATGTCCTGAGAAAGTACAATCTGAGGACTAACAGGTAAAAACACTAAGCCAAAATTACAAGATACATTCTAATTATAAAGTAAATCATGGACCATTTAATGCAATTAGCATTTTTCATCTGCTCTACATAGCAAACTTACAGGCCTGCATGAACACTGCAGCCCTGCACACCGCTCACACAAAACTTCCCACTGGAGGTACGCTCTCTGCACAAATATTTTAATCTTGTTTCCTGCTGAGAAATTAATTTATCTTCTACCATATTAATAATTTGAAAAATTTCTTCTATCCTGCTCAAAATTCTTACAAATAGAAGACAAGCTTGAGGAAATGTGTTTCAACTGCTTTGGGGGGAAAAAAAAAATGCATATTCTATTGGAGCTTTCTCTTCAACTAAGTGACCCAACACACCAGCCCAGAAATGTCAGGAATGGAAAGCATCAAATCAAAGCCTCCAGTCTGTCAAGAACAAAGTATTGGCCATGGTTCATTTGAATATTCCTGCACAAAATTCTATTTTGCTCAATAGCATTATTCAAACACTGTTGTGGTATGTACACCACCAGTGCCCACGCTTAAAGCTTAGCTTCTACAACCTGACTTTGCGTGTGGATAAAGGTCAATTCCCCACGTAGGGAGGCCCAAGAGTAACAATATAACCTCCAATTTGTTATCAGACTACTCAGAGGAAAAAAAACAGCAAAACAACACAGTGAAACAAACTGCTTTATCTGCTTCCTCTGCAGTCTTCCACATAGAATATTTTTATAAAGTTTATAATTAAATAAAAATATTAGACCAGCAATTTAACACACTCAATTAAATTATGCTATCTTAATAAATGGAAAAGCTAGACTCAGTATTTCTGGGTTTAACAACAGAGACTTTGAATTGAAACTGCTTCTGAGAATATTATTCATTGCCTCCATCTTTGCTGTGCTGAGAGATGCATCACCTGATCTGCTGCAGAGAGGAACAGTGCAGAAGGAGGACAAGGTGAAGCATAAACCTAACCAAGAGGAATTAGTTTAAAAATTGACAAAAATTGTTCATCTGTTTTTTTCTTTAACTTTCCCTTTTCACTTTTTCCCTGAGGTTTTCCCAGTTGTATTTGAGTAAGTGTAACATGCAACACCTAACACCAGAAAAAACGATGCAAATTTTTGGTTAGTGTCACTCAGAAATTATTTGAAAATATAAGCAAAAGCCTTGACAACAACCAAAAAAAAGCGACGGCTTTTCAACTAGTTTTAAAGCACATGCTTTTCTGTTTAACTGTATTTGTTTCTTTGAGGGTGGCTGTTTCTCTGCAGTAGAGTAGAGGTGCTAGGGATCTATTTTCCCCTCCCCATCCCTTGTGAATTCTCTTTTGAGCAGCAGCCATTCCTCCAAAGCGCAGGAGTTGAGATGACACCATGATGGCCCCAATGTCATTACTGTTGTGCTGCCGCTCTCAGTCATCAGGTTCTTCCTCAGCTGTTACCATCATCTGGAAAGCATTACTGTATTTATTTGGATTTACACGTCTTTTTGTAGTTTTAAGTGCTTATTAATTTGTTTAATCTAAAAATCAAATATTACCTTGTTTTTGTACCTGAGTACTAAAACCTGAAATATGCCTCTACCATTATAAAGCTGCTTCTGAACAATGAGATGCTTTTTCCCAGCCACCACAATCTGGCATCCAAAGATCTCTGCAAGTTGCACATTTAATTAGTCTGAGAAACTCATTAAGGTATCTGGAATATTAAGATGATAGCATTGTTCTAAATAGCACCATGCACAATCTAATATGGCAGATGGCACAGACTGCTGACACCTGTGCTGGTTTGCTATCTTGCTGACAGATACAAACAGTGAGCAGTATAATTGTAACGTACATAACCATAAAAAAGGATCTGAAAATAAAACACCCATCAAATCTTCACTTTTCTGGATGCCTGTTTGTTCATAAAGAAGCATTTTGTATTCAATCAGTGAATATGAAACAAGAGATTCACAGGTTGAGGTTTTGGTTTTACTTCTTTAAATGCCACTTAGGTTTTTATGCACCATTCTACTTAGGAGCCAACTGTATTTTTCCTTCTGTGGAAGTGACAACGCAGTGCTATTGGGGTCATGGGAAACTTTATTCCTCCTCACCTGAATGCTCAGATGACATATTTACTTTTGCTCCTCATTAGTCCAGACTCAGAGAGCACTTTCAACGCTCCGGGGGATCTGATTAAAAATGGACAAGCCTTACGATGCCACAGCTTGCAACTACTTTACCTCTACTGATAACACTGATGTGATGGGAACTCTATTTCTCTTTAGCAAATTGTAAGATATTTTTAGATTTTAAAGAGATATGCAAAACCCAACAAACCCAAAGTTAATTAGCAAATTGCACAGTAAAATGGTGTGCCTGAGATTATATCAAGTATAGAGAAAAACGTCATTTAATATTTAAGGTTTCTTATTTGCTTTGGCTTGAGATGGAAAGTAGAAGACAAGAGATGACTCAGTTGACACAAGATCAAAAAAAACGTTCTGGGTTTTTTACATGTTCTTAGAAAAAGGGTATTTTGTTTGCACACGTCAGTACTACTGGTAGACAACAACATAGTATCCATTCACAGAAAAGGAAAGGGAGAGAAGAAAAAAATATATTTGTGTTACATTCAGCTTCTAAAAAGCAGCTCTACCAACAAACATTTCTCCAATACCCTAATCCACTGTACGGGAGTACAGGGGGCCTGGGGAGTAATAAAAAAGTCTTCCTCATCAAGCCTCCTTAGCATTTAAAAAATACCACACTTACTTTTGATTTGCTTTTAGTTAAAATAATAGAAAAATGATAGTTGGTAATATGCCTGAGGACTGCTTCAGTGTCCAATCTATCACCCTGGTGGGTTGTTTATTGAGGAACCTGAAGAAATGTCATTCAAAAAAGTGAGGCAAAACTAATCTGTGCTTCCTGGGATACATTTTTTATCATCCAGGTTATTATTGCAAAGATGAAAGAGAGCACTGTTCTCACGGAGAACTTTGTGTAATAAAAAGTTTCTCCCCTGAACCACTAGTCTTATTTAGTGAAATTACAATTTTCAGTTGACCTTTTAAAACCTGTTCACATAACTTTACATAGAATTGTTCAAGAAGCTCAGATTGCTGCAGGTAGCTTTGTCAGAAAGTAAACTGCAAGCTGTATTGCTGCAGTGTTGGGGGTTTCTTTTTCATTATTGAAATAAGCCTGGATGCGTTCCACCGATCAATGCTGAAAATTAATTTCTTGTATTTCCTGGCATAAATATGTCTCATCAGCACTGACTTTTTGTACCATAACCCCAAAAGGGCAAACTACGCCAGCTGATGCATGCTGTCAGATTTGCAATTATTGGCAACCAGTGTAATACCATCATGTTTTGTGAAAGCCTGCATTTTCAGAAAACTATGAATACATATAATATGTGCGGCCATTACCTCTTGTGGCGTTAATGCCACATTATCCATTTCTTCAGCTTGATCTTTCATCTTCAGGTCAGAGGTTAGGCTGACCAGACTACAACTTTTCTATTATTAAGTATTCTTTCACACCAAGAAAGACATTTTCCCTGCCCTATGTGTCAGAGAAACTGTACTCTAGTGAAGAATAGTCTTACAGAGAACACAGCGATATGCTTAGGAGAAAATTAATGTTATATTTTTCTTCCATGAGAAGAAATTAAACAGTTCACATCACAACACTTTCTAAACTTAAGAAAATAAAGTGTTATAAAAATACCAAATTACTCTTCTGATACTAGTTTTTATTTTTCCGTTACTGCAATACCTATTTATTAAGACCCCACAGAGATTGTCCACTTGGTTAACTTAATAATATATAGGTAATGCTAATCTTGCAACTCAGTTTCCATGATATTTTGTTCATGAAGCAGAAGTATGCACACCCTATTAGAAGATGTTTTAAATAATATAGGAATTTTTTCAGTAGAGGCACACAAAGAAAACAAGTATTCAATATGAAATGCTTTATCAGTTCCAAGAAGATCTTTACAACTATAAGTGAGGCTTGGTCTCTTGCAATAAATCTCTTAATTAAGCAAAATAAAAACAATTGATCAGATACTATATCTGGCCAACTCTCTGTCATATCTCTGCTATCACACTTCTGACTCTGGTCCAAAATTTTTTCCCCTTCCAGGACAAGTCTTATTAAACTTTGGCTCAATAAAATTTTCTCATGAACTTTCCCCAACATGAGGCATTATTTATTTTGATCAGATGTACAGAGGGAAGGAGAGAGAGGGAAGTTACCAAGAAACTAAGTGAAAACAAAAAAACCTAAGCTCTCCTCAGACATAAATTCATATTAATCTTTGTACCCAGGGGAAAAGGAGAGTCTTTGCAGAAGAGCAAAGTGTATGAAGAAAGAAACAGTCTGTTTCTTCTTCTGAACCAAAATAAGATAATTCACAATTATCAATGTTCTTCTGAAAACAGTTTCAATACATATGCTTCAGTCAGATTACGCAGTTTCTTAGCACAGATTTGTTCTGAGTTATTTGATATAACCAAACACAGATGAGATTTTTCCTGTTAGAGTGGATTTGTTGGTTATAATGTAAAATGCGTATCTCCTGAGAAAGCCGTGTCCTTATAATATGACATAGTGAAAAAAAAAAACAGATTGAGGAGAAAAAGTAGGACTGAGAAAGGTGGTTCTTTAAATATTTACAGATTTGGTTACAAGTGATCTGCAGCTTGGCATCTGGGTGTGTCATAATCATACTTCCATCATTTTATCAATTTGCTATTACACACTTTGTTTGAGGACTTTGAGTCTCATGGCTCAAACCAATTTTATTTTTAGGAATGGTAGATGAATGAGTTGTCCCCTCTGCCACAGCCTACCCTCACCATTGCAGGTCCTTAATCCTGGTTAGATTGCCACTGGTGGGCCTATCTGCATGGGGGTTGCATTTATCATTGTTACAGGAAGGTTTTTGCAACTCATCACCTTTAAAGAGTAGAATGAACCAGTGAAGATTTTATTTTGTTTTTCTATTTTGTCAGCAGTTCCATCAAACTCTTCTAAAACCAACCTAGACAAGCAACTGCCTAAAATCAGTGTTTCTCAGCTGCAGACACACACTGAAGAAAAATCAGTGGTGAACAAAGAGACTTGATGAAAGGGGTAGAAAAACCTGCCCACAAGAGAAAGAACTTACCGGGTTTCAATTTTGATAAACATCAAAGGAAAATAAAGCAATGAAAGACCAAATAATTCACTATAGTCTAGTCCTAGCTATACATTCTCTATCCATAGGATGTGCAGTCATTTTCTTTTTCACATATAGATCCTATTCTGTTAGGACTACTCTGTTAGCTAGGACTATTTCAATTTAAAAACTACATATCTTTTGAAGAAGAATTTCAAGAGTAAGAATTTCCAATTTAACGTGATTTTATTTTGGGGTACCATTTGTTCCATAAAGGTTACCTAAAGTCATTCAATCTTTAAAAATAATAATAATAAACTTTAAGTGACTACCATACTAATGTGGATTTTTGCTTGTGAGAGCTGCTTTAACTATTAGCTGTCCTTCCAATGAAGCTGATTGCAGAAGATGATGTTAGGCATGTGCTTGAGGTGAGGGCAAAAATCAGCAGTATGCTATTAGCCCCCTCCTCTGTCATATTTCTTTAATGTATATATTTCCGTTTAAAAACACATTTTCATTCCAGGTGGGTAGACCGGACAATTAATCCCCAGGCGTTTGCAAAGCATCTCAATTTTACAGCAGGACGTCCATTTATATTAGTTTTCGGAATGTGAATGCTCTCTGGATAGCCGATTCCATTCTCAGCACTTCAGTAGGAGATTCAGCAAAAGAAGATTATATTTGCACTTAGCATAGTGGGAAGCTCCTAGCACTGTATTTTGGACTTTTCCTCTGGTCTTTCTAGTCTCTTGCCAACTAATCACTTGAATGAGTGACAAGTTGCTGAAGACTATTGGAGTCTTTTGGTAACAGTTTTAAGTGTTACGAAGTTTATAAGGTTTTGGTTTTATGGGTTTGGTTTTTTTGTGTGTGTGTGTTGTCTTTTTTTTTATTCACCTCTTTCCAAAAATTATCAGAGATACAGCACTGGTTTATGAATGTACCAGTTAAGGTCCAATTTGTAGGAATATTTATATACCTCTCACCCCATACTAGTGGTTAAAGCCTCGACCTTCACCAATTTCTTCATGGAAATGTTACAGGGTGCTATTATTTGTAGAACTACAAAGTCACTGTGGGACTTACAACACCCTATCCTCCCACCTTTAAAAAAGTTTTGCTGTTCAAGCTGCCATTGCTCGAATGAAGAGAAGATTCAAGATACAGAGAGGTAACAGCATCACACAAATCATCAAGCTGCCGGCGCTACTTCCATGTATTTGCCAAAAGAGGTTTCTGCTCTGTAAGGCATATCAGTTTGCTGTCACATCAGCAAAATTCAAGCAACTAAAAAGGCCAGAAAACTTTCTTTAGCAAATGCAATTTTCATTTCCAAAGAATTACGGTTTTGTGGGCATACTGTCTTTCTCATCGCATGCTTTTAAAATCACCAGAGCCTGAAAAGAACTTTTCAGATAACATCAACCTAAAAGCAGGCAGGGCTAGCCTACTTGGAAAATGAAACTCCTAAGACAACTGCCCTCTGTATTACCCACACACCAGAAAAATTCACCCTGCTATTAACATCAGCGTGTTTGCCTGAATTTGACATTCTGGGGTCGTGGTTTTACTTGGTTTTTAATGGATAACTATTGAGTTTTGCAATCTACTTTAATTTATTTCTTCGCTCCCCAAGATATAATTTAATGTGCTCAACATCACCTACATTCTTCACTTTGTACTTTAATTTTCTGATTAGGAAAGCCCTCACGTGGCAATACAACAGCTAAATACCAAGGAAATCATTAATCAAGAATCTGAAATACTATCAGATCTGGCTTCTGTCTTAGATGATGACACTCCTGCCCTATTCCTTTCCCACATCACCCGTTTCCGAACACAGCACTACATACCACTGCTGGAACAGCACAACCTATGCAGCTGATGAGGGTATTTTTTTTAAGGTAATACATTTGAACTAAAGTAAATTACATGGTTCATTTACGATCTATTTACTTGTTAAGTGACTCAGTCCAAATCCTTTCACATTTTAATTTTCATCAGAGTGATGCAGTGGCTGGGTATTCTTTACTTTCAGAGAGGTTTAAAATTGAGTCATAGAACTAAATGGTGTACAATGCTGATCTATAAACAAGCTTTCCTGCATGATTCACACGCACCATTCACATATCTGCATTGGCAAATTAACATGCATTTACAAAATGATGTGTTTACTCCTGGGAAAGCAGGGGGGGAGATTGAAAAAAAAAAAAAAAATCATTAAAACAGCCAGAGTACAAACTTCTTTCCTGGATGATTTCAAGTCATCCAATCCACTAGCCAAATTGTTGATTTATATAGGTTTAAAACATACTGTGCTTTTACAGAATCACAGAATCTTCATGGTTGGAAGGGACCTTTGAGATCATCGAGTCCAACCATAAAAAAAAAAGAAAAAAAAAAACCAAACCAAAACCAAACCAAAACACAACAATAAAACAAAACAAAACAAAAAAATCCAACAC